>APFE031666326.1:30036-90734 GCA_000404065.3 Pinus taeda
GACCATATCTTGTAATGCATTGGAAGAAATTACCACTCCTCAAACGCTCAAGATAGAAGGACATATCAAGAAGAAAAAGATTCAAGAAGTGAAAGATCACATCGAGCATCAACAACAATTTCTCCAACTTTTAAAGGATAATGCCACTTTGGTCCAGAATCAAATCAAACAACAGGAAAATCAACATCACAGTGAAAGAAGTTTTGATAAATGCGATTGGGTATTTTTACGACTACATCTCAAGCAAGCTATTTATGAGAACGAAATGTTGGAAATACTATATGCACTTAAGAAATGGCAACCTTACCTAATGGGAAGACACTTCAAGGTAAAAGTTGATCATGATAGTCTTAAACACTCTTTAGAACAAATATTATCTTTAGAGGAACATAAAAAATGGGTCACAAATATGTTGGGTTATGACTTTGAAATCATCTACAAGAAAGCGAAGAAAAATGTTGTTGCATATGCACTCTCGAGAAAGGATGAGGATGTGGAAGCATTGTTTTGTGTTGTTTCTATTATCCAACCAGATTGGATAAATGAAGCAAGGGATGAATGGAAGAAGGACAAAGAAGTGTGGCAACTCATTCAAAAGTTGTTGAAGATCCCAATTCAAACAATATTGCCAGAACTTGAAGAGGGAGGAAAAATCATATTGGAACCTGGAGCAGTCATAGAAACAAGAACCCGACAGCGACGAAATCGATGAATTTTGGAGTATCTCATCAAGTGGAAGAACTTAAATGCCGAAGATTCCACATGGGAGGACAAGAATTTTATACAAAAGCATCAATAACTACTCAAGCGTTGAGGACAACACGTTTTGAAGGGGACGGGAATGTTAGGCCCCTATACTACTAGTGTAACCCCCTATTGTTATTAGTACAAACCCCTTATTATATTGTTGTAGGCATGTAGTCCCCATATTGTTATTATTGTGCCCCATAGAAGCCCACTATTTTTATTATTGTGCCCTTACATTATCATTGTTATGTCGGCTATGATTATTTTATGACCCCTTAGACTCCTATATATAGAAAGGAGGTCTTGTCATTTGTATGATACAAGAATTGTTCATTTTTTTAATGTAAACGAGGTTTCCCCCTTGAAGAGGCTGAATTCTAAGACGTTGATCTATCTTTTCTATCTTTTTGTGAGTTGGTTTCCTAACAAAATTGCTCTGAAAGTTTATGACCCGAAAAACTGCTAAAACTAGTAAATTGTGCTACAATTAAGGAAACTGAAAAACTGATAGAGACAGTTGTGGGGGTCCAAGTGGGATAGGTGGGTGGCCACCAACATCCACCTGGATCAATATGTTTGAGTGTTTAAACCTTGGGTCATATTCGATTGTGGATTTAGCCATGGTCTCTTGGAAATAAAACAAAATTTGGCATAACTTCCTCTTGATAGATATATTGAAGACCAATTATTGAAGGACATTCCTTTGTATCATGATTTTTTGCACATATAACTCATGTTTCCACACTTTTTAAGTCAAGAGAGCATTCTCTGAAGGCATGCTTCTTTCTACATTTTGGACAAAAGATGGATAACACAACATTTTCAGCCTTTTAATTGTTTTGTGCTTGAAGGGTATCTATTTTTTCACTAAGGCTACGAAATATTTTTTTTAAAGATGTCAAGAAAATTGTATATTTCAGCCCTACTTATTGTCTGAGCTGCAAATTTATTAATCCTAGACATAACAATATCTCTTGATTTTTTCCCATTTCTCACCTTTCCTCTTGAAATTTCTATGCATAGCTCAAAAATATCTCCAAATAAAAACTAAGAAATATATCCTTTACCCATCAAATTAAGAATATCTATCCACTCATCTCTTCTATATTTTAGTAAGAGAGCTTTCAAATTTTTTTCATCTAGTTTATCCATTTTAGCCCTTTTTACATTATAAGAAAATCTTTCAACGAAATATTCAAGATTTTCATCTTATTTTTGTATCATTTTCAGGACTTCATCTTTAAGGTTATGGGGCATACAATAATCCTTGTATTTTTCTAAGAATACGTTTTTCATTTGCTCCCATGTTCTTATAGAATGTATTCATAAGCCCATAAACCATATTAACGTTGCATCCTTAAGAGTGGATTGAAACGATTTCAACTTTTGAGTATAAAACAAGTATTCATAAGATCTACACAAGACTTCAAACTCAAAGAGAAATGTTCTAGGATCCTCATTTATGAATCCACGAAAATTAGGAAGGATGGAGGGTGAGATATTTTTCCTTGTGGTTGTGGTATCTTCATCGAAGATGGGAAATCCAAAAGGTTCTGGATCTCCTCTACCACCTCCTCTTCCTCTTCCTCTACCTCTTCCACCTCCTATATTTCCTCCTCTTCCACCTATAATCCTTTGCTTTTCACCATTCACATTCTGTACTTCTCCTTCCCCTTCTCTTGCCATTGTAGATTCCTAAAAAATAATGTAAGATTCCAAAATTGGATTTTCTAGTTCGTCCTTTAGATCCTTTGGTTCTTCTATTAATGTAATGTTAAAATAGGTTTCTTCTTCTTCCTCTTCACTATGGATTTGTACTTCTTGCCCTAAAATTTTTTCTCCAGTTTAAGATAGAAAATTTTCTCCTTCAGTTGGGGATGTAGGATCTTCCTCTTCTACTAGAGCTTCGATTGAAGAAGTTGGTGAATATTTAGGTTGGATTTCAGATCTATGTACCTTAGGAAGTCTATGAATGTCTACAACTGATGGAACATGATTTTGGGTGGATGGTGTGGCACTATGAGGTCGTGGTGGGGTGAGTGATATCTTAAAAATATACCTCTAGAATCTCTTTCCCTGTGCATATCATTTTTTTTTTAATTAGAAGAAAAAGAAAAAGACTTCTATATACATTTCCTCGGTAACGAAGCCAAAACACTTGATAATTTAATTATGTTAAATTACATACATGAATTATCAACCAGGGCTAGTAAACTCATGAAATGTATGTGCATTGTTTGTGCTAGGAGTCCTTATTACTTAAACAATTTGTCAATTAAATTTGGATACTGAAATGCACATGTTTTCTTTAACAACTATGAAATTAAATATGAAATAAAAACTATTGCTCTTGCTTCAATGAAACATCACACTCCTCTTCAAATAAACATCACACTTGCTTCACTCTTGTTTGAAATGAAATCACATACACTCTTTCTTGAAAGAAAATATCACACTTGTTTGACTCTTTCTTGAAATCAAATCACACACACATATATGCTTGAAAGAAAACTTGATAATGGAACTAGATCTAAATTACTCTGCCAGAAAGAGAAATTAACTCTATACTTCAATTTAAATCTTATTCACACAACTATAACTCAAAACCATACTGCAAATCTCTATCAATCTGCACTCTTTTATACTACTTTCATTTGCATAAGATATCTCCACTTCACGCATTTATCCTACAATAAAATGACTAAACAAACTATACTTTGTTATCAACTTTGTGATCACTATTTGCAGTCAAAATATTAGTGAAATAAATGAATTAAACACAATATAGAATGGGGAATTGAAAAGTTAGTTTGAAAACAGTAAAACATTACAACTCCAGGGGTCCCTCCTACGAGAAGTAGGTAACAACATGACTCCTTCACAAGATTATATACACATGGATAAATATGACAACAAAAGGATGAAACCAAATAAAGTTTTTAATTGCAAAAATAGAGTTTAGAAACAATATCCATGTCTGTCACTATCATGCGAAGAGGAATATTTATAATATATTATGAATAACTCTTTCAGAGTATTATGTCATTACTCTACTCGACAATGACTAAAATTAACACGAAGAGATAACATAACGTGATTTCCTCATGATTTTCTATTAGTGAAGCAAATCATGAGGTTTAATATTTGGATTCATTAATTCCTCGCTGGCTTGGTTTTCCTTCCTCGGTGGTTGAATTTCGCTTTGAATGAGCTGCTACGATGCTTTCCTTATCGATCTAGGCTATGAAGATAGGTACAAATCATTGTTCCAACTATTTGTAACCTGGCCATATGTCCATTTCGCTGGTTGAAGTTTTAGAACGCATCAAACCTTCGATTTTGCTGCAAAATCAGTAACTACCTGTAGAGTTGGTGCAATTCGATAGCTCATGAAAATATTAAGTTAAATAATAAAGAAAAATGACACTTATAAAATATAAGATGATTAGATACCTGCTATGCCATAGAACTTGCAAAATGATGCCCAATTTAGAGTTATGGGGTTCAAAACGAAGGAAGATGGAATGTAGGGAAGTGGTCAAGTAGAGGCAATTTTGGGGTTCAATAGCACTTTTGCAAGAAAGTCTCAATACATGGAGAAAATACTGAAGGTATTTTAGATTAATCAAAATTGTATCAACAAGGTGGATGCTTTTCGAAAACAATTGGGAAGCAATATCCCTTCTTGGAGAATCCTAATAAAGATGGTGCTATAACAAGATTATGTACTACTTTAAGTGCTAGCTAATTCCTGCAAGAAGACAAATAAGAGTATTTCAATTAGCAAATTTGTGTCAAACCATGATTTTGGCATCACTGGAGGATGAGAGAATGTTTAGTGTATTATCCTTCTTGAAATCAAAGTTGAGTAACGAGCTTTATCAACATGCAGATACATGTTTAATATTATATGTAATAGAGTATGACATTAACAATTTTCCATATGAAAGAGCACTAGCTCCCTGGCGATTAGATTGTGATAGAAGGGGAGAAAACTATATAAAAAAATTCTCTAATGAACTTGATACAGAAAATAACATTTTGAAGGCTCATAATGAGAGTTCATTTGGAGAAGATCATGTTCACAATGTTGAAAATGAGGACAAAGATGAGAACTGGGAAATTGAAATACCCTAGGATGTAATATAATTTGATATATGTGAGGGGACTCTTATTTTGGTACACATGTTCCATTGATCATGAAATATTACTATATGTCAAATTGAAGTAGGAATAGGTTCTAAATTTTTATTTTTCATTGTATCATTGCAACTACATTTATTTGATGCCTGTTATTTTAAGATTGATGTTTCATATTTAATCGTTACATTGTTTGTTTCTTATTTGTGACATGAAATATGTTGGGTGTGGAGCCTGATCATCTTCTTTATTCAGAGGTATCACTACATTGGACCCCAGTTCCTAATGTGGTGGCAACACCACCTGTAATATTTGTGTTTCAAGGGAGGTCCGAGTGGTGCGACTAAAAATAGATGTAAAATTTCCTTCCAAAATGTTGTAATTTCATAGTCAATCTGGGTCGTTCATTAGGTGGAAATCTGACAGTAGAAGTTATGTTTAATTTAGGATTTTTTTCCCTAGAAGGTAACCCCTCACTATATATGAGGGAGTTGTATTGCATCTATGTAGATCTGTATTCTAAGTGAGGAAGAGAGAGGAGATTGTGTGAGAGCGAAGACGGAATTATGGTGGATCTGTTGTAGGTTGCATCTCTTTATTTTGTTGGATCATATAAAAGGAAGGACTTGCTATTTCTCCATGGACGTAGCCCAAATTGGGTGAACCACGTATATCTTTGTCTCTCTTTATTTTATGTGTTTTCTGTGTTTATATTTCTACAATATATTTTACACGTTCCATTACTCTGTAATATATAATTTTCTAACAACTGGTATCAGAGACAAAAGTCTATTTGGCTGATAAATTCGCAGGAGTGAAAGGTTCCTAGTTCGAGTCGAAGCAATGGTAGAATATGGTAGGTTTAGGGTCGAAAATTTTAATGGCCAACACTACCAGCTATGGAGGATACAAATGGAAGATTATTTCTACTAGAAAGATATCTACCAACCATTGAGTAGAAAGGAAAAGAAGACGATGAGTATGACAGATACAGAATAGGATATTCTCGACAAAAAGGCACTTGGAACAATATGGTTGTGCCTAGCAGTGTTAGTAGCATTTAATATTTCAAAGTAAATGACAACAGAAGGTTTAATGAAGACATTGGCCAAACTATATGAAAAACCCTTAGCCTCAAATAAGGTATTTCTTATGAAGCATTTATTTAATATGAAGATGTCAAAAGGTGGATGTGTTGTTGATCATTTAAATGAATTTAATACAGTTACCAGTGAGTTAAGTTCTATAGGGGTAACTTTTGATGATGAAGTTAGGGCTCTGTTATATCTATGCTCATTGCCAGAAAGTTGGAATGGTTTAGTTATGCCCATTACTAACTCTGTCTTTCAATCTAGTACTTTAAAGTTTCATGATGTTGTCGATGAAATCCTTAGCGAGGAAATGGGATGAAAAAGCTCTAGTGAGACATCAGGTAATGATTTGAGTGCAGAGACTAGGAGAAGAAAAATGGAAAGAGGAAAGAGCCCAGGATATCGTAATACGTCAAGGAAAGATAGATCCAAGTCTAGATCGGGGATAGTGTGCTGGAAATGCATGAATAAGGGACACCTAAAGAAAGACTGCAAGTCTCAGAAGGGAAAAGAAGGAGATGCGCAGTAAGAAAATAATCATGAAGCGAATGTGATAGGTGATGTGTTGCAATATCCTTTTATTCTTCCATTAGAAAATTATTCATGCCTGGGTGGTAGATTCAATGGCCTCATTCCATGCCACACCTGATAGGAAATATCTTAATAATTATGTTCAAGGAGATTTTGGAAAAGTTTGATTGGTTGATGATAAACCCTATAAAATCATTGGAATGGGTACAATTTTCATAAAATAATGGAATGGAAATCAATGTCTATTGAAGGAGGTACGGCATGTTCGAGATCTGAAGAAAAATCTAATTTCAACAGGGCAGTTGGGAGGTGAAGGTTGTGTGACTACGTTTACAGATAAAACCTGGAAGGTCACTAAAGGATCCCTAATAATAGAAAAAGGATAAAATGTTGGTACATTATATTTATGCAATGGTATTTAAAATGATTTTAACTCTTGAAACTCTATAGGATAAGATATGACATTATGGCATGATGGGCTTGGGCTCATGAGTGATAAGGGGATGCAAATTCTTCACTCAAGAAATTTATTTCTAGGTTTGAAGCATGTTGATTTAAAATTCTATGAGAATTGTGTTTATGGAAAACAGAAGAGAGTCAAATTCCTCAGAATTGGGAAAGAAAAGAAAAGCGACAAATTAGAGCTTGTGCATACAGATGTATGCGGACCTACTCAGGTATCATCGCTTCGTGGCTCTCGTTATTATGTTACTTTTATTGATGATGCAACGAAAAAAACCTGGATTTATTGTATTCAAAATAAATTTTATGTATTTTATACTTTCAAGAAATGGGAAGCTTCGGTTGAAGCATTAGTTTGAAAATAGTAAAACATTACAACTCTAGGGGTCCCTCCTACGAGAAGTAGGTAACAACACGACTCCTTCAGAAGATTATATACGCATGGATAAATTAGTCAGCAAAAGGATGAAATGAAATAAAGTTTTTGATTGCAAAAATAGAGTTTAAAAACAATATCCAAGTCCGTGACTCTCATGCTGAGAGGAATATTTATAATCTCTTATGAATAACTATTTCAGAGTATTACGACCTTACCCTACTCGAAAATGACTAAAATTAACATGAAGAGATAACCTAACGTGATTTCCTCATTATTTTCTATCAGTGTAGAAACTCATTAGGTTTAATATTTGCATTCAGTAATTCCTCGCTCGCCTTGTTTTCCTTCCTCGGTGCTTGAATTTCGCTTTGAATGAGCTACCATGATGCTTTCCTTATTGATCTAGGCTATGAATATAGGTACAAATCATTGTTCCAACTATTTGTAACCTGGCCATATGTCTATTTCCTCGACTGAAGTTTCAGAATGCATCAAACCTTCGATTTTGCTGCAGAATCAGTAACTACTTGTAGAATTGGTGCAATTCAATAGCTCATGAAAATAATAAGTTAAATAATAAATAAAAATAACACCTATCGGAAATAGAATATGATTAGATAACTATTATGCCATAGAACTTGCAAACTAATGCCCAATTTATAGTTATGAGGGTCAAAATGAAGGAGGATGGAATGTAGGGAAGTGGTTAAATCGAGGCATTTTTGGGGTTCAACACCACTTTTGGAAGAAAGTCTCGATACATGGAGAAAATGTTGAAGGTATTTAAGATTAATCAAAATTGTATCAACAAGGTGGATGCTTTTCTGAAACAATGGTGAAGTAATATCCTTTCTTAGAGAATCCTAATAAAAATGGTGCTATAACACGATTATGTACTACTTTAAGTGCTAGCTAGTACCTGCAAGAAGACAAATCAAAATATTTCAAATTAGCATATTTGTGTTAAACCATGATTTTGGGATAATTGGAGGATGAGAGAACGCTTAGTGCAATATCCTTCTTGAAGTCAGAGTTCAAGAACGAGCTTGATAAACATGTGGATACATGTTTAATATTATATGTAACAGAGTATGACATTAACCATTTTCAATATGAAAGAGCACTAGATCCTTGGTGATTATATTGTGATAGAAGGGGAGAAAACTATATAAAAAAATTCTCTAATGAAATTGATACAAAACAAAATGCTTTGAAGGCTCATAATGAGAGTTCATTTGGAGAAGATCATGTTCACAATGTAGAAAATGAGGACGAAGATGAGAATTGGGAAATTAAAATACCCTAGGATGTAATCCAATTTGATATATGTGAGGGGACTCTCATTTTGGTATACATGTTCCATTGATCATGACATATTATTCTATGTCAAATTCAGGTAGGTAGAGGTTCTATATTTTTATTTTTCATTGTATGATTGCAA
Organism: Pinus taeda; assembly: GCA_000404065.3. Taxonomy (NCBI): domain Eukaryota; kingdom Viridiplantae; phylum Streptophyta; class Pinopsida; order Pinales; family Pinaceae; genus Pinus; species Pinus taeda. The sequence goes on from APFE031666326.1 coordinate 38,828, forward strand.
CTACATTTATTTGATGCGTGTTATTTAATCATTACATTGTTTGTTTCTTATCTGTGGTGGGAAACTATGTTGGATGTGGAGCATTATTATCTTCTTTATTCAGAGGTATCACTGCATTGTAGCCCAGTTCGTAATGTGGCAGTAATGTCGCCCGCAATATTTGCGCTGTAAGGGGGGTCTAGTGGGCAACTAAAAATAGATGTAAAATTCCCTTGTCAAATGTTGTAATTTCGTAGTCAATCTGGGTCATTCATTACGTGGAGATCTGACAGTAGAAGTTATATTTAATTTAGCTTTTTTCCCCCTAGAAGGCAACCCCTCGCTATATATGAGGGAATTGTATTACGTCTATGTACATCGGTATTCTGAGTGAGAAACAGAGAGGAGATTCTATGAGAGCGAAGAGGGAATTACAACGGATCTGTTGTAGGTTGTATCTCTTCATTTTGTTGGATAATATAGAAGGACTGGATATTTTTCAGTGGACGTAGCCCAAACAGCGTGAACCACGTATATATATGTCTCTCTTATTTTTATGCATTTTCTATGTTTATATTTCTGCAATATATTTTATTTGTTCCATTGCTCTGTAATATATAATTTTCTAACAACTAGTATTAGAGACGAAGGTATATTTGGCTGATAAACTCACAGAAGAGAAGGGTTCCTATTTCGAGTGGGAGCTATAGTAGAAGATGGTAGGTTTAGGGTCAAAAAATTTAATGGCCAAAACTACCAGCTATGGAAGATACAGATGGAAGATAATTTGTACTAGAAATATTTGTACCAACCATTGAGCAGTAAGGCAAAGAATCCGACGAGTATGACAAACACAGAATGGGATATTCTTGATAGAAAGGCACTAGGAATAATACGGTTGTGCCTAACAGCGTCAGAAGCATTTAATATTTCAAAGGAAATGACAACAAACGGTTTAATGAAGGCATTGGCCAAACTATATGAAAAACCCTAGGCCTCAAACAAGGTATTTCTTATGAAGCATTTATTTAATAGGAAGATGTGAGAAGGTGGATGTGTTGCTGATCATTTAAATGAATTTAATACAGTTACCAGTCAGTTAAGTTCTATAGGGGTAACTTTTGATGATGAAGTTAGGGCCCTCTTATTTTTATTCTCATTGCCAGAAAGTTGGAATGGTTTAATTATGGCCATCAGTAACTCTGTCTTCAGATCTAGTACTTTAAAGTTTGATGATGTTGTCAGTGCAATCCTTAGTGAGGAAATGTGAAAGAAAAGCTCAGTGAGACATCAGGTAATGCTTTGAGTGCAAAGACTAGGGGAATAAAAATGGAAAGAGGAAAGAGCGTAGGATATCGTAGTAAGTTAAGGAAAGGTAGATCCAAGTCCAAATCGAGGATAGTGTGCTGGAAATGCGGGAATAAAGGACACGTGAAGAAAGACTACAAGTCTCTAAAGGGAAAAGAAGGAGATGTGCAGCAAGAAAATAATCATGAAGCTAATGTGCTAGGTGATGTGTTGCAAGATGCTTTGATTCTTTTATTAGAAAATATTATTGACACCTGGGTGGTAGATTCAGGGGCCTTATTCCATGCCGCAACTAATAGGAAACTTTTTAATGATTATGTTCAAGGAGATTTTGGACAGGTTCAATTGGGTGATGACAAACCCTGTAAAATAATTAGAATGGGTACAATTTTCATAAAATGACAGAGTGGAAATCAATGGCTATTGAAGGAGGTGAGGCATGTTCAAGATCTGAAGGAAAATCTAATTTCAATAGCACAGTTGCGAGGTGAAGGCTGTGTGACTACTTTTACAGATAAAACCTGGAAGGTCACTAAAGGATCCCTAGTAATAGGAAAAGGAGAAAAGGTTGGTACATTGTATTTATGCAGTGGTGTTTCAAATTTTTTTAATGCTTGAACCTCTACAGGAGAAGATACGACATTGTGGCATCATAGGCTTGGGCTCATAAGTCAGAAGGGGATGCAAATTCTTCACTGAAGAAATTTGTTGCCAGGTTTCAAGCATGTTGATTTAAAATTTTGTGAGAATTGTGTTTATGAAAAACAAAAGAGAGTCATATTCCTTAGAGTTGGGAAGGAAAAGAAGAGTGACAAATTAGAGCTTGTGCATACACATGTATGGGAACCTGCTTAGGTATTGTCTCTTGGTGGCTCTCTTTGATATGTTACTTTTATTGATGATGCAACCAGAAAAACCTGGATTTATTGTATTTGAAATAAATCTTATGTATTTGATACTTTCAAGAAATGGAAATCTTTGGTTGAAAATGAGACAAGAAAAAGGTTGAGTTTCTCAGATTAGACAATGGTGGTGAATATTGCAACAAGGAGTTTGATAGGTACTATTCAAATAATGGAATTTGTAGAGAGAAGACAATTCCAGGAACACCACAATAAAATGGTGTGTCAGAAAGGATGAACAGGACAATTATGGAGCATGCAAGGTGCATGAGATTGCATGCAGGATTGCCTTTACAATTTTGGGCAGATGTTGTAGATACTGTTGTGTATCTAATAAACATAGGGCCTTCAAGTTCCTTGGATGGCAGTATCTCAGAGGAGGCATGGATAGGTAAAATGGTAAACTACTCATTGTTAAAGACTTTTGGTTGTGAAGCCTTTGTCCGCATTAATAAACAAAATAGAACAAAGCTTGAGAAAAAATAAAAAAAAAATGTATCTTTACTGGATATGGTGTTAATGATTTTGGTTATCGCTTTTATGATTATGAAAAACAAAAAATCATTAGAAGAAAAGCTGTCATATTCACTAAAAAGGTTTTGTATAAGGATCAACTACAGGAAAAGAAACAGGAAAAAGAAAACAGAGAATACACAGTGCTTGATGAGATTAGAGAAAAAGTGAAGGTGCTTGAAAAACATAATGATTAACAACCAAAATAAAAATAACAACCACAACAACAACAAGCACCTCAAATTCCTAAAAGTGGTGTTAGAAGATCTACCAGGATAAGTAGACCGCCTACACGATACTCTCCTTCATTATATTATGTATTATTGATTTATTCTGGTGAATCAAAATGTTATGAAGAAGTAGTGGAGGTAGAAACCAGGAAGAAGTGGGAGCAAGCCATGAAATAAGAGATGGACGCCTTAGCACATAACCAAACGTGGGACTTAGTGAGGTTGCCTACAGGTAAAATAACATTGTAGAATAAATGTTTTTATAGGATGAAGGGAGATGATGGAGGTAGAAAAAGTTATAAAGATAGACTCGTGGTAAAGAAGTTTTCACAGAAAAAGGGTATAGACTTTGACCATATATTTTTTCTTGTTGTTAAAATGACTTCAATCAGAATTATTTTAATTAATTCTAGTAGGAGTTGAAGATTTGTATCTTGCACAGTTACATGTAAAGACAACCTTTCTCCATGGGGATTTGGAGGAAGAGATATATATGAAGCAACTAAAAGGATATGAGGTAAAAGGGAAGGAGAAACTAGTGTGCATGTTGAAGAAGAGCTTTTATGGCTTAAAACAAGCTCCAATGTAGTGGTATCTAAAATTTGACAGGTTTATGTCTCACCAAGGTTATAGTAGATGTCACTCTGATCATTGTGTTTATCTCAAAAGGAAAAAAGATGGCAACTATATTATATTTTTATTGTATGTAGATGACATGCTTGTTGCAGGTTGTAACATGCAGGAAATAAATGTGCTCAAAAGAAAATTAGAAAACTCATTTGCAATGAAGGATTTGGGTGCTGCAAAACAAATCCTTAGTATGAGAATAACTAGAGACAAGAAGAATCGAAAATTAACACTATCTCAGAGTGAGTACATAGAAAAGGTGTTGAAAAGATTTAATATGTAGAATGAAAAACCAGTTAGTATACCTTTGGCTAGCCATTTCAAACTAAGTAAGGAGGTGTGTCTCAAGATTCAGGAAGAAGTGGTTGATATGTCTAAAGTTCCATATGCATCAGCAGTTGGAAGCTTAATGTATGTAATGGTCTACATAAGGCCTGATATTGCACATGGAGTGGGAGTTGTAAGCAGGTACATGAACAATCCAGGAAAAGAACATTGGATAGTGGTGAAGTGGATTCGCAGCTATTTTATAGGTACCACAAATCAAGCAATATTATTTGGCGGTTAAAACATTACTATAGAGGGATATGCGGATGGAGATATGGCAGGTGATAGAGATAACAGAAGGAGCACAACAAGGTATGTGTTTACTATAGATGGAACAACTGTCAGTTAGGCTTCAAAACTACAAAGTGTTGTTGCACTCTCAACAATGGAAGCAGAGTATGTTGCTACTATACAGGCTAGTAAAGAAATGATTTGGTTACAAAGGTTTCTAGATGACGTGGGTAAGAAGAAGGAGTTGGGCAGGTTATACAGTATTAGCCAGAGTGCCATAAATATTGAAAATAACTCTACATTTCATTCCAAGACTAAACATATACAGCTCAAGTACCATTTCATATGGTCAGTGTTGGAAGATGGACAGTTGAAGCTGGAAAAACTACACACTAGCTAGAATCCTGCAGATATGTTAACAAAAGTTGTAACTAGGGAGAAACTCATATTATTCTTAGTTTCAATTGGTCTTCAAGTATGAAGAAGGAGATGAGAAACATGCAGGTCCAAAGTGGAGTCATTTTCCACCACATGAAGCAGCAGTGGAGTTGCTATAATCATTCTACAAGTGGGAGATTGTTGTGTGTGGAGCCAGATTATCTTCTCTATTAAGAGGTACCACCACATTGCACCCCAATTCATAATGTGGCAGTGACACCGCTCGTAATATTTGTGTTGCAAGGGGGGTGTAGGGGGGGTGACTAAAAATAGATGTAAAATTGCCTTGTAAAATGTTGTAATTTTGTAGTCAATCCGGTTCATTCATAAGGCAGAGATTTGACGGTAGAAGTTATGTTTAATTTAGGATTTTTTTCCCTAGAAGACAACCCCTCACTATATATGAGGGAATTGTATTGCATCTATGTGGATCCGTATTCTGAGTGAGAAAGAGAGAGGAGATTGTGTGAGAGTGAAGAGGGAATTCCAACAGATCTGTTGTAGGTTGTATCTCTTCATTTTGTTGGATAATATAAATGGAAGGACTGGTTCCTTCTCTGTGGATGTAGCACAAATTGGGTGAACCAAATATATTTGTGTCTCTCTTGTTTTTATGTGTTTTCGATATTTATATTTCTGCAATATATTTTATGTGTTCCATTGCTCTGTAATATATAATTTTCTAACAAAATGAACTTGGATTTGATGAAGTTGGGAATTATTTATTTTCACTAGTATTAAATAATAAATAAATAATTTATCGAGACTAATGCAAAACATCAATGGGCTCATTCAAGTACATGAAACTACCTTGCTTTCGAGCTTTGATATCTTCGAAAATTTTAATTGTTTATATGTTGTTTTTGTTTGGTTCATTTTGTTGATTTTTGAGTTTTGCTTGTTCTGGTCAAATAGTATATTAGTCCCTTGAATGCTTTTAGTTCTTAATTCATGCTTAGATTCATAGATCTAGTTTTATAGTTACTATTGTTTCCTTTATATATTTGGTGGTTTGAAGAAAGATGATTTTATTTCCTTTCACTTTGTCACATGACTTTAGCATATTCACTTTTAGAATCTAGTAGACTACTATGCTTATTTTATATTTCCTTGGAAAATAATTATTTGTATTTGGAAAGGGAAACTACCCATGGGTAGCTAAGCGAAGAGAAAAATGGTTTATGTACTACGTTCTTGTACATTCATTGTAGGATACCTATTCACATGAGACTCACATTCTTTTGTATAGAGTCTTGTTAGTCATTTTTCGGCCATGCTTTCAAGTCTTTTAGGTACTAAGTTGTTCGGGTCCTCACATTTCCTTAGGACCATTAAGGGATGAGATAACATGAGTCAGTCCAACTCGTGCCCCAAATCTACTTTTAACCTACTCATGTAAGTCTTTTCTTACCACTTCTTAGCACTAACAAAATTCTACCATAACATAACCCAACTTGAAGATGACACTTCTTATCTTCCTTTTACATAAATTCTCATTAGATATCTCTAATATACTTTCCTAAGAGCAACATCCCTTCTTGGTAGGTCTCTCCACCATACCATTCATCGCACAATAGACACACAGTAGTAACTATCACATTCTATAAATCTCTCTAGTCTCAGTCATTAGTGTCCCTGTCACACTCAACCAATATAGTCTTTCACGTCTATTTTTTGTCCTATCTTTATTTTTGGTTATTTTGTGTCTTTAAATTTAGCACCATGTTGTATTTCAACATTTTCAGGTAATGAAGAACGATTACTTTAACACAACACTAGGAACTCAAGTGTAAACATAATTATTAACTACAAGAATGTGGCATTCAATATTGCAAAAGGAGCTAGTGATTTTTATTTGTTACATGAAAGTTGATTGAACTCGCATTGAAATGTTTCCTACCTAGTAGTGTTCATATTTAGTATTTAGTGTATTACATGATCATGTTATAGTTTTTAAAAGTTCAATTTTCGCTAGGGATATATTTTTGTTGAGATATCAAAATAATTGTATGAGGGGTATAAGTGGTTAGGTTTTAATATTTATAAAGTGTCTAATTTTATATTGGTACTAGAAACGAAGATGGTTTTGATCTTTGACCAGAAATGAAGTCGATTTGATGAAGTTGTGACCTATTTCCTATCACATAGATAATCTCGTAGTATTATATGATAAATAACTAATTTAATAATTCTAATGCTAAGACACAGTGGGCGTATTCAAGTGCACGAAATTACATTGATGTCTAGCTCTGATATCTTGGAAAAATTTAGTGGTTTGTTTGATTCTTTAGAGGATTTTGTTGAGTTTGAAATTTTTCGTTTGTTTTGGTCAAAGATTTTGTTAGTCCATTGAATTATTATAGTTCTCATTTCATTCATATATCCATAGAACTAGTTCTATTATTATAATTATAATTATTTTCTTTATATATTTGGTGGTTTGAGGAAATACATTTTATTTCCTTTCACTTTGTGGCATGATTTCAACATCTTCAACTTTTAGAATATAGTAAAATATTATTTTTATTTTATATTTTATTTGAAAATAATTATTGATATTTGGAAAGAGAAATAATCCTCGATAGCTAATCGAAGATAAAAACGATCTATGTACTAGGTTCTTGTGCATTCCTCATAGGAGATGTATTGGCATGAGACTGACATTCCTCTTATGCAATTACACTTTTGATTCCAAGGCGGAGCTGAGGTTGCTGACCCAGGAAGAAGAGTCACAAAGGATCATATTGCAAAGGAGATTATAATGGTGTTTTCACCAACAACTGGCCTTGCTACCAATGGTGGTGGAACCAAAGGTCCTTGCTCATTTCCTTCCATAACGTTTTATTATATATTTTTTGTTCTTGTGGGTGGTTAAAGAAGTGCAACTTAAATCGTGTTTCAAGACTATTGTTGTCATACGTATGCATTGAAAAATTGGTCTCATGACATAAATTGGGGTTTGATATGCATCTTAAAGTTGAGAGATCAATCACGACATCATTACAAAAACATACATGCACAAGTACAAAGATTTGATGAGTCATTCAACCTTCATCTCTGGCAACAAAATGAAATGCACCTCACTTTTCATTCAATTTTGCAGAACATTGGTACTCGACTGTAATGCATTTTATTTTCCCTTTTCCCTTTTCTCTTATTTAGGATTTTGTTTTTATATTGGTTTGTATTACTTTTCTTTCCCCATTTTCTGATGCCAGGGCTTAATTTTTCAAAAGACAAAAGCGTTGAAGGACTAAATGGTTTTGTTATAGAATATCTCTTCATCTTTCTTAGGGAGATAGGGTCAACACAGATTTGTGATGTGCAAAGTTAGAATAGTACTTCATTTTAGATTTCAATTTTTTTTATAGTTATACTCAATCCTCAGTGTTGCTTTGAAATTGTTGTTTCTGATATCTATTAAAATTAGAAAATCCCTTCGTGTATCCCCACTACTATCCCCTATACTGTCAAAGATATTTTCCATGGCCTTTAGTGATGTATGAAGATAGAGGCCAGTCTTATTATCTCCTACGATCATGCAACCAGGTATGACTCAGAGGAACATTGACCATATACATGACCTAAGATTCTACAACCATGTGCAACTCAAATGAAAATTAACCATTTTGTGACAACAATTTGAAGTTATTTTCAAGCATGTTCACAAGTTACACGATATTTTTCCTTAATCCTTCATCCTTCAACCAATCAAGAATATATATTTTAAGTTTTATGTGTTTATAAACATGATAGGAACATTTATATTCTAGTGGTCTAATAGAGGTTCACCATGAAGTTGGCCTATATTAATTTGTGTAGTTGGTTCTTATATTGTTAAAACTTTGGAGCATAATATATAAATTTTGTTTTTAGAAGGCTTCAAGGTTTTTGAAACTTGAGAAACTATTTATTGTAGGAGAAACCTACAAGAGAAGGGTTGTGTTAGAGTTGTGATTGTGTCCCCCTGATGATTGTGTCTTGCCCCTTGATGATTTTGTCTTATAAATATGTCAAAGGAAAAGCCTTAGTCTAGGCTGAGAAATCTATGTCATGTCAAAGGAAAGGCCTTAGTCTAGGGTAAGAAACCTATGTTATTTCAAAGGAAAGGACTTAGTCTAGGCTAAGACACCTATACTAATCCTGCATATTCGGAGAAAGTTTTGAAATCCACATGTAAATATGTCGACAACCTTCCTTGCTTGAGGCACGAAAATAAGTATATTCTTTGTAAGACAAAATGTTCCATAAGGAGAAGACTTTTCTATGCTTTTAGTATAGGAAAATAACGAAGGAATGATGATAGATTGACCATAGGGCCCAACTTTCCTTTCTCCTTATCAACTTTTGGTCTTGGAATGTTCATTGTCTTGTTGACCTACGGAATGGAAATATGGTTAGGAGAACTAAATATATATTTAAGGTTGTGATTGGGAAAGTGTGATCGAAATGACCTATGGAGAGGAAATATGGTTAGGAGAACTAAAAATATATTTAAATTTGTGATTGGGAAAGTGTGATCAAAATGTTGATAGAAGAATGGAGTTCTATAACCTTTGGTTTTACCTTGTGAAATTTTCGGTAGAAGGTCAATAGAGTTATCATAAGGCAGATTAGATTTTCTTTGTATTTGATAATTTGGTTTGCGGAGCCCACTCTTTTAGGCCACCAGTGGCCAACAACTTAACTTCATAATGGTGTGGGACTAAATTCAACCAAGGTTTAGAAATGGGGGGTAAAATAGCATACAAGTACGAACTTAAGTACTTCTATTTTGGTTTTTTATGTTATTTAAAACGGAAATTTTTGTAATTAACCTGCCAATAATGACATATGGTATTTAGAGGCTTGTATGATGTGAATCTATTACAATATGTATTATATATTTTATCAATATCAATGGATATTAGAAAAATAATTTTCGAGTAAAATAATTTGTGTGAAGGTTAACTTGTGCTCTCCATTCCTTCAAATGCTTCAGTTATCTCCTCCTTTTGGGTTTTGAAAAAAGTTTTTATTGTGATGTCTATGGTGAATGTTTTTTTGGTTTGTCAATGTATAGTATGGTAGTATGAACATGAATTTCCTATGTTTGTTTTGAGTGTTCCGATTTGTCTACTTGTTTCTAGAGCAAGTTGAACCTGTTAATAATTTTTTTATTTGTTATTGCTTTTATTTTTATAAAAAAAAAAAAAAAATAATGACCATTGTTCTTTGTGATTTTTTGATTTTCTTACATGTAAATGGTAACGCATTCTAAGGTTTCAGTATTTATGGAGAGAAGACTTGAACAACTCAAGAAAACAATCGATGATCACTCATCTCAAGTGTACACCAACAAAGTCCACAGACCTATGAAAAACTCATTCTCCTCTATACTCTATTCCTTCACAAAAAATTTCTCGGGAAGAGGAGAATGATGATTTTTAAGATGATGATGAATATGAAGTTTTAATAGCAGAATGTGTCTCAAGGCATCATTTCAATAGTATCACAGATCTTGTATTAGAGTTCTCAACTTTTAAATAAGGTAGTCTGAAGATGCTTTGCTTGTTCCACTTCACATTTTGTTTCATATTAGTCAATATAGCTTGCAGAATAAGTCAAGTAATGCCACGGTATGTGGTAATTTTCTTGTTTAATTTAGATGTAGATCATCAGTATTTGTTTTACAAACAAGTCATGTAATGGATTGAAGGAATTTAGTAGGTGGGCTGATAATAGCATTGAAACTTGAGAAAGTCTAAGGAGATATATCTTCATGAGTCCGCAGGTTTATCAAGTGATGATCTTCAAGAAACAACTTATAAAGTACTGCTAGCATCTATTGGGGCTACTGCTTAAGGGATTCTTTTGGTAGTTTTTTATACATTATGTGATTACTTTACGGATTATACTTCAACTTAGGTAAAAGGTTATAAGAGACATTGGACACTTATCTTGCTTTCCAACTATGTCTAGTCTAATCAATTTTACTTGTTGGCATTTACTTTTAGCCCAAGTAGTGGTCTTATACTTCATTGGACACTTATCTTGCTTTCCAACTATGTCTGGTCTAATCAATTTTACTCGTTGGCATTTACTTTTAGCCCAAGTAGTGGTCTTATACTTCCAAACAAGGAAAATATAAAGGAAAAAATATCAAATTTTATCAGGAAGCTTAGTGGTAGCAAGAGTGGGAAGCATAATCCTCAACCTCAACGAGAATGAGACCTAACCTAATTACTCCATACCATGTGTTCATAAATGCAAGCTACATGATATCTTACCATTCCTTTTCTAGATAATCTTGACTTTGTCCACTATTTTTCAAAGTGGTTGCACAATATGCATGTATAAATTCCTGATTAAGAGTTGTTTAGTTTGTGTCTATGTTGACTTGTCAACTTGCAAATAAAGATTAAACACTTTCATTATAACTTTAGCATGTTTGCAATAGGACAAAAATATCTTAACCATAGGAGGAATTTATAGTGTTTAAAAATACTGTGTCCAAAGTTACAATGAATTGGAAACAAAGGATACCTTTTGTGTGCAAAAAACATATTCAATGTTCACAATTCAATTTTTGGCATGCCAAAATTTTGTTGCAATGCTTCCTTAATAGCTATGAATTTATTGTATTCATGTTGAATGAAATCACAAAATAAGTTGGACTTGTCCCAAAGCCTTATTTAGGTAGACAATAGAAGCATCTCTTCACAAAATAACATAACTTTTTGATCTATTTTTGATATTTTAACAAATTCATCTTCGTTTTTCAAAAAGAAAAAATTATGAAATTTGGTGATTGAGTCCCTACTTTTTCATATGTATTAATGCATTTTTTGCAGGAGAATCATTCCATGATATCTTATGCATCAGGACGCACAGTTGACACTTTCATAGTGCAAAATGATCTCTCAGTAATAATCATATAATAATGCATTGTGCTAACCTCATACGACCTCATAATAAATACTATGGTTCTCCACTTTTCAATATGAAAAAGTATATTTTGAAGTTATAAGTGATTAAAGCTTGATTATTATAACTTCCTTTGTTAACTAAAAACATAAACTTTCTTGAATTCATCTTATCATATTGTAGAAATTGTTTTCCAAATATAAATACAGCGGGTGTGCAATATGATCAAAATCCACTTTTGAAGATGCTAAAATGTGATGTTGGTCAACCAACTATTTTATTAGACATTTAAAGAAAGTCCAAGGACACATGCTCATACCATGTCTCCTCAATAAGAGTTTAGATACCATTAATCAGTAAGTAATTCTTAATGTGTGTGGGTACTCCCTAATATTAGTAACATACAGAAGAGTTTATAGGTTATAAAGGAAATACTGAAATACTTTATTAGAAATGAATTATTGAGAGTTTGATCCTTTACTCATCTGTATTATATTAAAAATACCCAATAGAAGATAACTACAGCTGTGAATTATATTTCATGATTCTATTTTCATTAGAAATACCCATTAGAAAAGAACTACAACTTTGAATTATATTTCATGATTCTATTTTCATTTTGTTGCAAATATAATATCTGAAAGAGCATTGACATATTTCTGATGAGTGCGCTTGGTCTAGTTTTTTTACTGATACTCCTTATAATGAAAAATGGAAGTAATTAGCATGCATTTATGATATATAAGTTATAACTTCCAATTAAAAGATTATTAGATTAGATACTATAAGTATGAGTGTTTCACATGAACTTGGGTATTTTGACTTTCCAAGGGCTTCCGTAAGATTATCATCTCAATTTTCTTAGAAAGCATTTTGTTGCAAAGTTTATTGCATTTTCAACTGTAGCTAATTTTTTAGGTGAAACTTTACTATTTTCTTTCATCATCATCTATGATATGAAGTAAGATCAACCATTTACCAAAATTAATACTCTAAAACACCATTTAAACACTCAATTATAAAAATTTCACTAACCATATTTGTTATTCCAACCAATGCTTCCAAATTTGAATAAATTTGATTGAAAAATATAACTGAAAGATGTCCGAAAACCTATTAACAAATTTGCTTTGATGATGTTTTGTTTTATATATATATATATATATATATTCGTTTTTAACTCACATCCGATCTGACTTCTGTTCACATGTCGAACTGGTGGCCCCTGTGAATTGCTTTCATAGAGTTGTCGTGTAGAAGACCATAATAACCTTAATTTCCGCCCAAAATTTCCGCCCTTCATGCAGTCCACACGCTTAACTTAGGTTTCGAATAGTGGCTTTCAAGTCTGAAATTTGACATCCCTAAAATGGGGATTAATATGTCTGTTTTGTCATAAAATATACTTTGTCCACATGGTTAGGTTAGGTTTCGAATAGTGCCTTTCTAGTCTGAAATTTGACATCTCTAAAATGGAGATTGATATGTTTTGTCTTGAAATAGAAAGAAATTTTAATATTAATATTAATTAATGGTAATATTGTATATAAAAATATAATATTAATTGATGATAATGTTAGATTAAGATTTTTGTGATCTATAATGTAGAGAATAGTTTTTCCTATTAATCATATTGTAAGGATTGGGTCCATTTTCAAACTAGCTAAAAGGTTATCAACATTGCATTAATTGGTTCGAAGATACACCCAATCTTACAATGATGAAATATTATATATAAAATATAATATTAATAATGAAAATATTTTATTAAAATAAATATTGTATAATTAAAAATAAAAATAATTATTTTAAATGCAAATAATTAATTAAGATAAAATGATATATAAATCAAGTTTGTTACTAAAAAAACTTTATTAATGATATCAAAATATTAAATTTTTTGAAATAAAAATAATATCTGTCAGGAGGAAAAGACATTTATCCATAATATAATCACAAAAGTAATCTAACTTTATCTTTAAAAATATATTTAATATTTAAAAAAATATCTCTCTATATAATTATAATATAATTTAAGAAATATATTATTTTTACATATTTCAAATTACCATATATATAATAATAATATTTAATTAATACACGATATTTTTAATATATTATGTTTACTTTCATAAATTAGATTTATTCAAACTATAAAACAATTTTAAAATTGCCATTAATAATAATAATATATTTTTAAATTATATTATATAAAAAATATATTTAAAAATAGAATTGTTTCCCTCCATACTTTTAAATAATATAATGAACTTTCAATGGTTCAAAATCTCATATATTTTAAATAAATATTTGACACCATATAGAAAGTTATAATCCAGGCATTCATCTGCACCGCTATTCCACTGGACAACACATTTTTCATATTTTGAGATTATTATACTAAAAAAGAAATGCCGTAGTCTAATGAGCCAGAGGAATTGCCCAGAAAGTTATGGAAATTCCGGTCATATTTAGAGAAAATCCGGCAAGGATTTTTGTAAATCCAGGTTATAGTTGTTAAACTTCAAAATTTTAGGTGTCCTAAACATTTTTGATCGTGCTGAATCCATTTCTACCATCAAAAACACAATTCAAGCACTGCCTCTACAAGTTTTTTTGAATTTCTTTTGCTCAAATTTCGGGCACTTTTGGCCATCCAGGCAATTCCTCCACCTCGGTAGATGACTCCAAAAGAAATTATAAGGCCCTAACTGAATTATTTGCAGAAGGTAATGGCTTAGAGCTCAGAGAGCTTCTTTGAAAGCAGTGATCAAATCCCAAAAACCTCAAGAGAGCGCATGGCCATAGAAGAGGAAGAGGAGGCTAATTGTAGCATTTCTGAAGTATATATTAAGTTTTAGAGAGTAGTTAGTTGAATGTAGCATATATTTTATGTGAAGAAGTCTCGAGTTCAATTCGAAAAGTATGAAAAAACGATGACAGACTCAGACCTAATCGTTTTCACCTCCCGTCACTTCTCGTAATCCATGTGACGCCTAGGATCAAACCCAGAAAGAAACAAGCAATTGTTTTAGATTATTTTTGGTAATATTGTTGCGTATTTTGTTACTATGTCGCAGGCGCATAGTGATCACAGGTAAATCGATGCGAGATTTACAATGATGACTAATTCTAGCAGGTTATATGTACATGGTTTTCATGTGAAGTAGATGTTTCTTCAAAGATCATGAACTCAGTTAATGGCAGTCTAGAGCAACTGGAACTCTGATTGGGTGAGCTAGTTGTTTTTCTGCTTGCTTTCATGTGTTTTAATGCATTACTCTTCTAGCAAATTTGAACTAGAATTCCTTACCGATCGACACAATTATCAACATCTGGTTATCTACTATCCTCTCTCTCTTTATGAAGAACTTGTTGTCTTCAATGGATGATGCCTTGATCTTAGTGAAAACACAACGCTTGCGCTCTAACTAGTACCACCTACTCTAGTCAGTTGTTTTGGGTTAACACTTGTTAGCTTAGTCAAGTAGAGTAAGCATGAGGGGGAAAACCTTAACAAGTATGTTAGAGGTATACATAACATACTTCTCTGAAGGAACAACCTCTTCTACTCTCAATAAGTTGGGATCCCTCTTCTGCCTATGCAAAGTTCTTAAAAAAAAGGTGAAAAATGAATAAGGCAAAAGAAGACAAAGGCTTCTTGCACAAGGAAGTGATACAAGTAAATTCGTCGGGGTACTACCAGCCTCACTCACAGGGGAGAGATGCTTGTGTTCCTACGTGAATCTGTCGGGGTGCTCTCCACGCCTGCTGGTAGTAGAGCAACACTGCAGATGAAACTTAAACTCTCACAATTATATTACTTGTGCACCAATATAACCCTCATCCCCATTCAAAATAACTAAGTTGACTTGGAAAGGAATATGTGTTCACTGATTAAGAGAATGGTAGGGACTGCATATTTCAACCAAGCTAGTGTGGCAACCAAGATATTCAAAAAACTGAACAATACTTCCAAAAGGGTTAGACTCGCTTTTCATGGAACAAGGTACATATAGAGAGTTGGAGTTCTAGCAGTGTGTCGCCAAGTATTGTTGTGGCTACAACCACCATGCAAAATTTTGCCTCACATGCAAATCCAAGAGCCTACATTAGATCCTACAATCGATCATACTTGGTCACTTATTGGTAAGTTGATGATTTCGAGCCCCCCCTCCTTGATCCTAAGAGTTGTCCATGTTCTCATATTATACAACATGTGTCATTTTTCAGGCATAATTGTTGTTGTTTTTCATGCAAAGGGAATGTTGTTTTCCTTCAAGGGAAAGCATGTGTGCATGAGTGGTTATCATCTCATCGACATGCTTCACACTCACTTCACGCACCCTTGTCACATAGGTTGTTGCACTAAGAAAAGTATATCTTATGTATTCTGGATTGTCTACATTGTGTCAGTAAGTCTTTGTGTGTGACCATAGTCAAGTCCTATCAATGTTTACATATGTTTCAATGATCTCACACTTAGCCATTTTCTCGAGCAACCTAGCCTCATCCAGCTTCCCGGAACTATGTGCTTTCCTTCTTCAACCATAAAGCTTCCTCCCTTGCTTACTGAAACCATACAACCTACAGAGACCCCAACCAACGCTACTCTCCAAAATCGCACAGAGTAACCAAACAACCAACACTACTCTCTAGAAATGTGCAGCGAATTCTAGTTGTACTACACTCAGAAATTGCACAGAGGTGTCTTCTTAGGAACCCCATCCCATAGCAGTGTCCTATGCCTCAAAACTGTGCAATGTTGTCCAAGTTGCCTTGTCTATATTGCATGCAAAAACTAAGTACATTGGCCTCCCAGGGCCTCATTCTGACAATAATCACTGTTAGCTGAAATTGCAAAAATCTACCTCTCGATGATTATAAGAAAAGGTGACATGTTGAAATCACTTCCAAGGAGTTGAGGAGAAGGACAAAGGGACCAAGTAATGGAAAACATCAGAACTACATGCAAACTCCGTCGAATGCGTTATCATCTTGAGGGTAAGTATGGTAAGTAAAGAACACCTTTTGAAGTACACCTCTTAGTTGAGGTTGCAGGACTGATTGTCATTGTCATATCATCCTATCCTCAATAACATGCATGTGCACAAACACAAAAATTCATTTATTGTGTTTCTTCTACATATCTTGCTTCATTTTCACTTGTTCGACCAACTACCATCTTCGGCTTGTTGATTTCTTTGTCATTCTTGCAACTTCGTTCTGGTGGTGTTGAATGTTCTTTTTGAGTTCTGCTCATTATGTAAACATCTATTGCACTCACACATGATGTCGTATGCACCGTCATGTAAGTATCAGCATGGTCATTCAACGATCTATCACAAGTGTTTTTCTTGTCGCTTACACCCTTTGGTCAGTCACACTGAGTGCATGTTGTCTTAATGGTTCGAGGTGTCTTGTCGTCAAGTCATGGTGAGTGTGTGTTTCCAACGTCATGCATGTGTGAAGTCACTCGTTCACACACTTCGTCATTTTGCTAAAACTTTGTCAACCAGACCACCCTCCAACATTCGAACCTTCGCCGAGCTACACTTTGTAGTTTCAACCCTTGGTGATTACGTACTGCTGCCAAAAATTATGAAGAGTTTGAGGTTGTCTCCTAGACAGTTCGCATTGAACAATCCTAGAATCAACTCAACTAACTGTCACTCAAAACAACGTCGAAGCTTCTTAGCAAACCATATCAATCTGCCCTGCTCGTAAGAAAAAACACTTAGCCTCCAGTTCATCAACAAGAGAGTTTGACCGGGAAGTGACCCCGGTCCTCAATCCTGCAAAAGATTGCGCAGAAGCTGCCAAACATGCCCGCTTCCACTGACTGAATAAATTGTGCGAACATGCTGGATAGACACTTGTTGCTTGTCACTTAATTGGCCTACAAAATTGCACAATTTTTCCAGCGAGTCACCCTGTCAACCGACCTACTACTACTCCTAAAAACTACTTAGTTTTCATGAGCAATGTTCTAGCTGCCCAGCATCCTTCTCAGCTCAGAAACTACGTAGGGATGTCCATTAGGCTAGCCTCCCATCTCTACGTAGTTTTTTCCAGCAACCTCACGGAGCCTATTTCCACCTCCCTTGAGAAATTGCACAATTTTCATTGTCAGTCTCCCTCTACTGCCTACTCTGTCTACCTGAAAAAATTGCCCAAATCTAACCTTTAATCGAGCCAGATCCCATGGAAAGTCACTGCTAATCCGGATTGCCCATTTAATCCTCCCAGTGACCTTTACGCAATTTTCATGGATAGATCTTGGGGCCACATCCTGCCTTGAAATGTGCCTTGTGCAGTTTCAGAGCCTTGTCCTCTCTCTCGGTCACCTGCATCCGAAAGAAAAAGACAATGCATAATCGTAGACTGGGCGATTTATATATTTGATGTCATCTCGTAAGGAGTGATTGTAGATATAGGTACATGGATGAGACATGGTGCAGCAACGAACGCAGTGAACAAGGAGTGCATGCGAAGGGACTTGTTCGTGAATGGTGGAACACATGGAACATGCCAAAGTACAAGAGAAGGAGAGATATGCACATGAAACATCAAGAGAACACCAAGACCATTGAAGACTCCACACACCTTACCATGTTGAGGTGAAGCTATGATACACCATCAGCATGTCCGTCACTCAACAATACTGCAACTTGACATGCACAACACCTGCAACATGAACATACCAGCTTTATCGTGTCGAGTCATGTCATGATTCATCTTGGCCACATCACTATTTTGGGCCACACTGTTGTAATCAATGTAATGTAACATGGAAGTCCAAGAGACCAAAATGTAAATCTTAAGAGTGATGTAAATTTTAAGAGTCATGTAAGTCAAACAATCATGAGGGAAGTCGAGTAGTAACAAGGGGAAGTTTTACCCTTGGCTATAAATACCCCTTGTTTGTACATGAAAAAGACTTATCACCTTGGCTCCTCCCACATAGCCTTGAGACCCTGCAATATTTTCTTTGAACAGCGAGCAGTGGCTCTAACACTCTGCTATTGGGGTTAGTGATGTAATGGTGTATGGATGTGTCTTGGAACTTTTTGTTAATTCAAAATCTTGTGAGCAAGGCAATATGTTTTCACACATGTATTGTATTCGTTTGTGAGACTATTCTTTGGACACTTGTAATGCATGTTACTTTAACCTATATTAAGACACTTGAACTATTTCGGTTGTTTTAGTACATATGATATTCAAAATGTGTTGTATCAGTTGTTGACGCTCTCTCGCCCATGTGGGCTATATGTCGGACACTCGACAGATTCATTATTTTAAACTTCTTATAACATCCATTGCAACTCATGTGGACTATTCCGTTGGGTGTTGTACGTGCTATATTTTCACCTTGTGTTTGTGAAATTTGCGTTCGTGTGGATTACTCCACTAGAAGTTGCACATGTCCTAATGTGTTCTATGTCTCTAGTAGAGTTGGGACTATTCCCTCTTAACTTGAGACTCACTTCCACCCTGTCCCTCTGTAGTGAAAGAGCTCTGACAGAAGATGCTCTAAGAACTCACTAAACATGCTAAACTCATTGTTTGAAGACAAAGGAAACCACTCTCACATGCTAATAAGCAAGAGTTAAGGAATATCTTCAGATAATGGAAATTGGGCCATCTTACCGAATGGGACTCCTACACCAAATGGTGTGAGGTCTAGTTGGGAATTCATACTGGGGAGATCCCCTGAACGTTGGCGGGTAAAACACCATCAACATAATATATTAAAAGCTGAAGTGAAACTTAGAGTAAAAAATAATCGTGTCTTTACATGTGCTAGTGAGTCTATTAGATACCTATACTGGATTGGTTATGACAATTAAATATACAAAACTGCATTCTGAAACTTTAAACTGCATTTTCCAAACCGACCTTTACACAAGGAACTATGTGCTCGATTGCAAGTTGAGGATTCAATATTCTACAAAATTTTGTCACCTCTCTAGCAGCACCAAAATGAACTTTTGTTTCGTTGCCACACAACAATTACACATATGTCCCCACCAGGTCCACCCTTTATGTTACAAGCATGGAATTTCATATTAATAATTATATGGAGCAGATAGAAATTATTTTTAAGACCTAACATAAATTAACCTATGATAATTTATGGATGCAAACACTATGGAATATATAGACAGCTGACTAACAACAATACTCCAACCCTTGGTTGAATCACAGGGTCACCAAAACCCAACTAGAAACATTTAGCATGCCAAGAATATAGGATATAGGGTAACTAAAACATCCCTCCATGTGTAGGTAACTTGTAAATGACTTCATTAGGTAAGTTGCAAACTATTTACATCTTGTGGTCAAAATATTTAGCTCTCAAAAATGTCAGCTAAAAATATTGTTCCTACAATACAAGTGGTCACATATTTCCTTTATGGAGGGAGTGGGATTTAAATTATATGCATGAGTATAATTATTTTTAACAACTCTCTATGAGTGAAATGCTAAGATCTAGTAGTGAGAACATTTGTAGATGATAGACGATAGAGAAAAGAGAAAGTTGTACCCTTCAACATTAACTTTCTCATAAGTCTCTTCAATGATCCCCTTCATTGCATGATATAAGTAAACTGCAATATGTCGCTCTTTAAACACACTACAGTGGTTGACTCTTGCGTGAATATTTCTTATGTGGGTTAGGGATTGCGATATAAAAGAAATTGTAGTATAGGAAAACTATATTAAGGATGGACAAGGCTTATTTACATTTTCGTCTCTTTTATTTATTTTCGTCCTTTATTGTTTACATTACTATTGATGCTGAGTCTATTAAGTAATAAAATGAATGTAAACATGAATGTGTTTCCTCTCAAATCAATCTTCCTCCTCAAGTAGATTTCAAAAATTGTTCGGAATATATAATGAAAAATAAATAGATAAATACATATGAGACGAAAATTCCTTCAACATTCTCTAGGGAATTAATATCTATCTAGTGAGGTGAGTTAAACATATTGAACTACTTTTTTTATGATATCCTAACACCACACGCTCCACCTAACCTCCAAGTTAAATTGATCACTAATTTATTCTCTACTACCAAGCATGCATTGTCCTCCAAAGCTAGTATATATTCCACCCTAGCATCATTCCATATCTAGTCTCTTCTTTAAACCTTAATGGAAACATTGAAAGACTACTACAAACCAGTCCCATGTGGGCCCATCAACCTAGGCAATTCTCAAAGAGAGATTGGGAGACAAGCTCTGAAAGTGGACACTGTAGTTTTTGTCTTCAAGGGAAAAAGTGACTATTCTTGTTACTTGCAATCAATTCCTACTTTAATAATGTACTTATAATTAGAAACATAGAATAGTTAGGTTTTTTATTATGGCTCTTCTATGTCTGGATTTTCTTTTGTACTATTGGGAGACGAACATGTCAACTTTGTACTCCAAAATGGTGCTCCCAACCTTGCTCCCACAGTGGTAAATAGATATCAACTTCACCTCATCGCAACAATTTCCTCAAGATCTGGTGAGGATTCCTAGTTGTGGACAAATTTGGGGTTGTTTAACAACATTCAATAAAATTCTAATGAAAATTGCAGAGGGAATTACAAATGCACACATATAATTCCTATTTAACGCATGCAAATTTCATTAATTCACCCACTTCTTAGCATGCTAGATTTCTGCACAAATGTAAAACAACAAGGGAATTCTACAACAAATCTATATAAAATTTACCCATTTAACAACCAATTTCATGCTAGATTATGCCTAAATTGAAATCCATGAGGTTTCACATTCTATTTCCCGCACAGAATTGAAAGAGTTACTAATATTTCTAATAGAATTTGTCCAAAAAATTGCTTACATGGGAATGGGAATGAGTTAAATCCCATCCATAGATATCTAGCATGGATGCCGACCCAAGCCAAAATAGTAAACTAAAAGGACTAAGATAGACCTACAAGGGATGATGTTTTTTCAATGTTATAAGAATGAATTATTATATTTAATGTCTTATTGGTTTCCCATTATCAAAGTACAAGCGAAGGAGTGATGTGCACATGAAACATCAATGGAACGCCAAGACCATCGAAGACTCCACACACCTTGCCATGCGGAGGTGAAGCTATGATACACCAAGAGCACATCGATCACTAAGTAGAACTACAGCTTGACGTGCAGACCACTAGCATCATGACCATAAGACCTCTGTCATGTCAAGTCATGTCATGATTCATCTCGGCGACAACACTATTTTGGGACACATTATTGTAATCAATGTAATGTAACATCGAAGTCCAAGAGAGCCGAATGTAAATCTAAAGAGCCATGTAAAGTTGAAGAGTCACGTAAGTCAAATATTCATGAGGGAAGACGAATAGTCGCAATGGGTAGCTTTACCCTTGGCTATAAATACCCCTCATTTGTACATGAAAAATACTTATCAGCTTGGCTCCTTCCACATAGGCTTCAGAGTCAATAATATTTTCTTTTAGGAGTGAGCAGTGGCTCAAACACAATGCTATCAGGGTTAGTGATGTAATCATGTATGGATGTGTCTTGGAACTTTTGCTTGATTCAGAAGCTTGTTAAAAGGCCAACACATTTTCACACATGTATTGTATTCGTTTGTGAGACTATTCTTTCAACGCTTGTAATGCATGTTGCTCTAACCCGTATTAAGAGAGTTGAACTGTTTCAGTTGTTTTAGTACATATGTTATTGGAAATGTGTTGTATCAGTTGTTGACGATATATTTCTCGTGTGGGATATACCGTCGGACACTTGATAGATTCATTCTTGTAAACTTGTTATAATGCACGTCGCACTTGTGTGGACTATTTCGTTGGGTGTTGTATGTGCTGTCTTTTCACCTTGTGTTTTTGTCTACCACATCCGTGTGGACTACTCCACTAGAAGCTACGGATGTCCTAATGTGTCATGTGTCTCTGGCAGAGTTGGGACTATTCCCTCTCAACCTAAGGCTCACTTCCACCAACTCCCTCTGTAGTGAAAGGACTCTTACACAAGCGGTAATAAGCACTCACCAGGAATGAAAACATCATTGTTTGAGGACAAATAAAACCACTCTCATGTGCTCGCAAGAAATACCCAAGCAATATCTTCAAGACAATGGAAACTGAGCCATCGTACAGGATGGGACTCCTACACCAAATGGTATGAGGTCTAGTTGTCACTTCATATCAGGGAGATCCGCTAAATGTGGGTAGGTCCAACACCATCAACATAATCCATTAAAAGCTGAAGTGAAACTTAGAGTAGAAAAACATTGTGTATTTACATGTACTAGTGAGTCTATTAGATACCTACACAAGATTGGTTCTCATAATTAAATATATAAAACTACATTCTGAAACTTTAAACTTCATTTTCCAAACTGACCTTTACCCAAGGAAGTATGTGCTAGATTGCAAGTTGAGGATTCAATATTCTTGTTAGAGCCTAGATTTACCTCAGGCTGGAAAGGTAAGCTTATAGGTCCACATCAAACCATGCTCAGCCTCATAGCTAGCCCCATGAGGACAGGAGAGGGCTCTCTCCAGGTCAATCTCGGTAAAAGATAATCGTTGGGGCTCGAGATGACTGAAATAAAACTTATTTTAGGCTAGGTATGATGCTTTAGAATGAATAAATGTATGGATCAGACTGGTGAGGAGCCATGGAGGGCAAGAGGGTCTCAAGATTCCTCCTCAAACAGATGAAAACATTGAAAATTAAACAAACTTCAAAGCAGAGCACAGTCGTCCAGTGAATTCCACCTTAATCACTCATTTATTTAATTTCAAAAGCATAGAGAAGGGAAAATGATACATATAAACATCAATGAACTTACAAGTACAGAGAGAAACACACCATAAAAACACAGAGCCACATGAATCCCAACAAGTGCTGCAAAACCCTGGTCTTTCCTTTGCCAAAAATGCAGAGATAGAATGTACAATGGAGTGCCAAGCAATCCCAAGTGTCCAACCCTGAAAACGACTTAGAAACTACATGATATAGACTAGCCCAACCCATTCCCTTGCCTCTAGGGGTCGATCTCATCATTCTAGGAGATGTTTCAACCAATTCTAAACAAGGAACTGAAATCTAGGCAATCAAACAACTTGCCTCTATATGATAGGAAACTGATTCATTCATTAAATTTTCACCTTTTAGTGAATGAATCTTCTAGAACAAGTAAAAATGTGCCAATAGTACATCATGGTTATGAAATTACATCATGGTGGATCAAGAGTGACATGAAAAAGTAAAACTAGTCAAAACTGGCTGAATTTCTGAGCTGGAAGTTGAAAAATTTGGCAAAATCCTCTATGTGCCGCACCAAATCCTCTATGCATCACGCCTCTTTGAGGCTAAGTTTGGGGAACCTCCCAAAGTCCAAATTGAGCCCATGATAGCTTGTTGGAAATCCCTACCTGTCTACTTTCCAATGCAAGAGGAATTGTTCAATTTGGTGTCTGTTTGCCCCTCCAAAAATCAAATCTCCGAGGACTGCTTCCTGTGTGTCAAAATAGGGGTAGTGAGGTCATTTTTTGAGTGTTTTTTACCTCTTGGGGACACAAAACGTGCCCAAACTTCTTGGCCATGCACCACCAGTCGTGATTTTTCATGAAAAATCCAAAAATATAAAGCTTTTTCAATTTGTAGCCCCCTAACAAAAGCGAGCGCCACGTGGCGCGGCGCATAGGGAGGAAAAACCTATTTTTTAGTGCAAAAATCTTCAAAAATGCAAAAATTGCTCCAAATTTCTTGAAATTTGGGTTGTACCTTCTCTATCAAGTTTCATGCAGGGCTAAAGAGTCTTTGGCCAATATCTGAAGGAGATCATGCTCCTTTTGCCTCTTTTGCTTCTTTGTTGCCTTCTTCAATTTTGCCTTCAGATTACCTATTCGTGCCTTGGAACTCATATTGCGTGCCCTGTAATGGAAAACCATGTGCCTCAACAATGCTTTGTCCCTATCATCCTTTTATAGTAGTCTCTCCAGGTGGATGTTGATTCTCTCGAGCCAAGACTCTCGATCATCATTAATCTCTCGCTCCAATGAAGTGAGCTCAATCCTTCTTCTTTGGGAAACTTGGCGATTCTCGCAGATGTTTTGCAACTCCATACTTGCTTGCTGATCTTCGAGCTATTTGTTCCTCTACTCCAAGTATTTCATAGTCCACTTAGCCCTCTCCAAGTCAAGGGACAAGGTTGTGATCTCTGTCTGCTGCTCCTAGATGATCTCTCTAAGATGTGCATTTTGTGAGCCCATGTCTGTAACATCATCCTGAACGAGAATGAAGTCAGTCTCTTGCTCACCTGAAGGAACCTTGTCCTGCATTGGCCTCTTGCCTCTGTCCTGTACCTGTGATGCTGATGTCCGAAGCGAGGCCCCTTCCATCCTAGGTGGAGATAACACTCGCTTTGCTGCTGCAAATAACTGCCTCGTGCCCTTCTGATAAGTAATGAAGACCAGTATAGTAGCAGTGTGTCGATCATGGCCTTCTTGCTGATGAGAAAGTTCACCAGTCTCGTGCCCAACCTCTGAAGGTCTTTGTGAAACTCTAAAAAGGTCATGAGAGATGAAATCATCCCAAGTGATGCCCTGTAATCCAAGCTGATGAACCACCAAAATCTTGATGAGAGCAAAATGGCAAATACTATTGAACTGCTGCTCATGGGTCTTGTGCTGCACAAGGGTGGTCATTCTCTCTATGTTCCGGCATATGAAATAAGGAATATTCATCATCCATACCGGGGTGAAATGCATGAGCAACCTGATGTGATAATCATATAGTCGAGAGAAGCGACCTTCACAACTGAAAAAATTCATGATTCATTTCATTAATGGAGCATATTCATCTTTGAGATATCAGAAAGCGAACACTCCCTTTAGCTGCCTCAAGAAACTGGGTTTAATATATGGCTCATAACGTTGCCGGTCAATCTTCTGCCTCTTGTTCCATGGTTCTCCAATGTTATGTATTCCGATTTCCAATGAGATAGAATCTGGTGTAACTATGAAAGTGACACTAGCCAAAGTAACTTGATCACCATGTAAATGTAATACAAATAAGTGAGCCAACTCATGATGGACTTGAACAGTAGCAACCTTCTCACAAAATTCATAACATGACCGAAACTGGAAACAAGAGATGGCAAGAGGGCAGGCCTGCAATTCTGTAAGGGTGGTCGGTTCTTCTCTAAAAAATTTTCCACCTTTATGAGGCCTCCGGGGTGCATGTCCCTCCGTGGGTGAGTCACTTTGGGTCTCTACTTCATAATCAGATGAATGACCAGATGACATAACTGCTGCTATACAAATTGCCTTGGAGAAATAGATGCTGGTGATAAAACTGTGTTGAACTGCTCTGTTGTGATGTGCCTAAATTCTGCCACCAAGGGGAAAAAAGATGCAACAAGGGACTCTTAGGAAGGGGGAAAATAGTAAGGGATTAGGGACTATTGGGACAAATTTGTTTAGGAGGGTTTGGGAATTTTGTATAGGGTAGGTTTTGGGGTTTTTACATTTGGAAATGTGTGGAAGTGAATTAGGGATAGGGGTTTAGTAATTTTTTGGGGATAGGGAAGAATGAAATTAGGGAGAAATGGAATAAGGGAGAAGGGAATGATGGAAAGAATGGAAAAATGGAATGGAGGAGTAACTTTGTTAGCAAAACAATGAATTTGAAACCCTAACAACAATTTTGCTTGAGGTACTTAGAGGGAGGGTTTGACATTTTTGTTTCACTCGTTCTCATCCATAAACCACCCTAACTTATCACAAAACTGGATGAAACATAGAGATAACGAATATACCTGGCAAATCCACAGAAGTTATGAGAAATTTGGAGAAATTTCAAGCAAATTCGGGCCTTGGACTATATGCACCATGCCACATACCCAGTGTGTCGTGCTGTCCCAATGCGCCACGCCCGTGTAATTTTACACTGTGTGTTCGCTCCCATTGGGCCGCGCCTCTCCAGTGCGTCGCGCCATCTGCTCTATGTGTCGCGCCGGCCAAGTTTCCTCCAACTTCACCCAAATTGCGCACTAACTCAACCAATTTGCTTTGAATGGCTTCTCTTTGGTCTTGGCATGCAAATGACATTGATCCTCATGGAAATATCCTTATAAAGACATGGATTTGATTTTTGTTTATCCAAAACCTAGTTTTGTAATGTTTGGCATTGGTACTTTTTGACATTTGAATACAACTCTGTTTTTTGAATTTCTTTTTGATTTTTTGACTGAAATGATGGAATTCTTGGCAATTTTTTGCAGAGATAGCTAACATGGAATTTGGCAAAGGAGACCAGGGTTGCGCTTGAAGAATTCAACAATTGAGACACTTTTGAATATTATTGCAATTTATTACAAAACAGAATGACGAATTTTCTTCAAAACAGAGTTTTGAAGAAAAGTCATAGTCTAGCAATATGATGATGAAAATATTTGAAATGAAAACTCATTAAGAACCTCCCTCTAGCTTGCTGGCATTATTGGACATTTTGAAGACACAATTTGTGAAACCCTAGACCTAGTGACTGAAATGATTCTTGCTGATCAAAAGACTAAAACATGACTGTAAGTGACTCAAAAACTTGATTTTGATGAACAGACCTGAGCCAGCAGTGCAAGGCATGAGGGGTAATGAATAACATGACCCTTCCATCAAATTATGGCATGGCCCTAGAGGAATGCAACTGAGTGAATCAAGTGAGACACCTAAAAATGAAATGCAATAAGAGAAATGATCTCTGAAGGAGGGATGTAAACACTGACTCTAACATCGGCTCCAATGGGGATGGTAGCTCCTTGGAGGTGCCAAGAAGGGCAGATCTCTGGGAGAGCTAGACAATGCCTTCATCCATTGGGCTATGGAGTCCATTATTTTCACAATTAACACAAGACTCTTGACTCATTTATTGACTGAAACTTGACTCAAATTGACTCAATTAGGAAATTAAAATGACTAAAAACTTGACTGGACAAACTGAACCCAAAATTGAAACCTTTCTTCGGAATTATAGCCTTCACTTCGGGCCCCAGACTGAAGAAAAGATAACAGCACACTCTTGTAATGAAACTAAAATTAAAATGAGATGTATAATGACAATGTAGGCAGTAGAAAATATGTCAGAAATGATACCGCTTGAGCAGCCGACCATTAACCGGCCCTCCAGGACATTCTTCCCCGTTCATCTCCTTTAAAAGAAATGCATTCTAACCATGATATGCAGCCATTCTGAAGGGAACTTTCCAGAGATTTTCGAACTTACCATGCTTACCCTTTTTCTCATTCCTTGCATCCCATTTCAGCACCGCTTCCTCCAATTGGAATTTGTCCACCTTCGCTTTTCTGTCATAGATTTTCTTAATCTTCTCTTGCAACTTGGATTTGTTTTGGAAAACCTCTTCCCTTGTCTGCTACAAATGGACCATTTGATTTAATCTTCTTCGCATATGATCTTCTTCGTTGCCGGCTTCCTAAAGATGTTTGACTACCGGAGCTGCTAGAGAGGTAGGAAACACTGTATCAACTCCATAAACAAGCTCAAAGGGAGACATACCAATGGATTTCTTTTGGCTGACCCGATCTGCCCAAAGTGCATTGACCAACTTCTTATGCCAACTCTTCTTGTTAATTTCCAGCAGCATCTTGATGATGCTGACTAAAGATTTATTAGAGGACTCTGCCAAACCATTGCCTTGCGGATGATAGGTAGTTGAGTGACCCAAAATGATTTTATACTTGTTACAAAACTCAATCATCCTCTTTGATTTGAAAGCTACTGCATTGTCAGTGATTAACTTATTCAGGAAACCAAAACAAGACAAGATGTTATTCTCGAGGAATGAAATAATTACCGCATCTGTAGCTTGTCTGGTAGGAATTGCTTCGATCCATTTCGTGAAATAATCTGTTGCCGTGAGAATCCATCGATGCTGACCGGAAGAAGCGGGATGAATTTCGCCAATGAAATCCAACGCCCACTGCTGAAAAGGGGCACTCACCTCAATGGGTTTAAGAGGCAAAGGCTGTAATTTCTGCCTTCCTTCAAAAATTTGACATTTATGACAACTCTTGACAACCTTATATACATCATCAAACAATGTCGGCCAATAGTATCCCGCTCTTAGAATTTTATTTGCCGCTGTTTTCCAAAAAAGGTGACTGCCACAATCCCCTTTGTGGAAATCCTCCATGACCTACTTTGCTTCTTCTTCTACCAAACAATTCAACAAAACGCCACTAGGATCTTTCCAATGAAGTGCAGAATTTAGAATGCAAAACTTTGCAGCTTTGAGTTTGAGAGTTCTACTTTTGTTTCTAGGCATACCGAGTGATGGTGACATACTCTGTAGTACATATATGATATCTGAATACCACGGGGAAAGAACAAACATTTCGGATACTTGAATTGACGAACCTACCTCATTTTCATCGGACATAGCAGCGATCAGATTTATGTCTAAGGCGTGCAAGTTTGATTCAGCCATTAACCTTGCCAATCCGTGTCCTTTACCAAGCTTGGTGGGTTTTATCTCCACATCGTACTCCAACAAAGCTGCAATCCACTTGACTCGTCTTCCTTCCGGATCAGTCTGCACTAAAACATCCTTGACAGCAGCGTTAGGAACATAAGCCAAATTATGAGAATGCAAAATATATACCCAAAAATCTTTCAATGATTTCACAAGTGCAAGGGCTTGCTTTTCAATGATTTTGTACTTCAAGGTTGCATCTCTTATAGTTCGGCTAAGGAAAGCAATTGGTCTTTCATACTCCTCTCTTTTTTGCATTAATACAGCTGCCATTGTATGCTCCGAAGCAAAAGAAAACAATATAAAATCCTGGCTGTAGTCCGAGATGATTAGAACCGAAGCTGAAGAAAGAGCCAATTGGACTAAATTGAAAGACTTCACAGCCTCTTCCGTCCACTTCACTTGGCTTTCCTTCTTAAGCATGTTTGTAATCTCTCTTAGATGTTCAGCAAGGTTAGGCACAAAGCGGCGTAAAAAATTCATCTTACCATTAAAAGATTGAATCTCTTTCTTGTTCCATGGAAGATAAATTTGTTGAATCGCTTATACACGTGCTGGATCAATATGAATGCCATCTTTTGATATAATTTGCCCGAGTAGTTTGCCCTCATCCATTGCAAACAGTCTCTTCTTTGGATTCAGTGACACACCATATTTCCTGCACTCTTGAAAGACAATTTTCAAATGATACATGTGTTCTTCATCTGATTTAGAAAACACGGTCAGATCATCAAGGTACACAACCAAAAAGACATCCTTCTCATTTGCAAAAGCCAAGTCCATTGCCCGTTGAAATGTGACACCAATGTTCTTCAAACCGAAAGGCATTTTGGCGTAGCGAAAAGTTCCCCACGGAGTGGTGAACGTTCTCTTATCCCGGTCATCTTCATGGACCAAAATTTGATTATATCCTAAATAACCATCGAGTAGTGACATCCGGGATGCTCCAACTACTCACTGAAGTATATGATCCATTTTGGGCAATGGATAATTGTCCTTTAAGGAAACTTTATTGAGATTCCTAAAATCAATGCACAAGCGAATCTCACCTTTCTTCTTTCGTACGGGTACCAAATTAGAGATCCAGTCAAAAAAAAGGATGGAAACAATGATTCCTGATTTGTACAACCTGTTTATCTCCTTCTCAATTGATGGCAACAATTTCAGATTTAGCCTTCTCAACTTCTGTCTGAAAGGTTTTTGATTAGGCTTAATGGGAATAGTGTGCTGAATTATATTGGTGTTATATGTCTTCAACTCAGAATAATGCCAAGCAAACACATTAGGAAAAGATGACAAAAAACTAATATATTTGGCTTTTACCTTGTGTGGAAATGCTTTGGACAGTTTTACCATTTTTGGATTTGCAGTTGTTCCAATATTGACCTCTTCAATGCCCTTTTCTGTTAGCTGCAATGTTGGCTTGCGGGCTATGTCATCTGGTTCGAAGAGTTCTTCTAAAGGTATCAAGCCTTTAGGAATGATGTTATCCTTTAGCTGCAACACTTCCATTTGATTGATCTGCACATCATCTTCACCATCATCATGTTCTATATCGATCGAGGTATCCTTAAACTTACCTTTTTTTTGCAGAAAATCATCAATTTCCTCATTGTCTTGGAAAACTTGCCAATATCTCTGATTGTCTGGGACAGTCGGATGATGCTTAACATGTATTTCGAATTTATTGCTTGAGTTCATAGGAATCTTCAAACTACTTGCTGCCTTAGCAGGTGCATCAACAATGCCATTTTGAATACGAGGCACACGTCAAGGTATAATCTGAAAACACTTTCAGGATATCTAGGACTGCATTTCGGTAAGCACGCATCAGAGGATGTTTTGCTTGATACTCACCTTTAACTTGCTTAATCATCAATTTGGAGTCACCATATACTGCAATCCTCTTACCATTCAACTTTCTTAGAATTTTTAGGCCAGTAATCAAAGCTTCGTACTCAGCCTCATTGTTCGAACAATCAAAAGCTAACTTGTAAGAACATACCCACACATTGCTAGGCACTTTTCTCAGAGAGGAAATAGGACTGCGTACCCAAATACCAATTCTAGCACCATCATTTCCCACTACACCATCGAAATCCATGGTCCACGGGCCCTCTTCATCTTCTTCTAAGTGTCGAAATTCTGCTGGCTCTGTTTTTCCTACTTGTTGTCCATTATTTTCAGCTGGTTGCTCAACGGTGGTTTGTTGTTCTTGTCCTTCTTTCTTCAAAATTTCTCTGAAATTCTTTGTTATTTCTGGAATACTTTCTGCTTCTACTAACTCACTATCTATATCATTGAAACTATCTGAATACAAAACAAAAGACTCTAGATATCTATGTACATAATTGATCGGATGATTGATCGGTTTCTCCTTGCTTGTGATCATGTATTTCATTTTTTGTTCCTAGTACAATTTTCTCATTTGGCCAAACACAAGAATTGTTGCATAGGAGAAATCTAGTTGTAATGTCCCTTTCGATTTCGCTCCCCAAGACCTAGAAAGAGGCATACCAAACCTGGGAGGAATATCCGCCACAATAATATCCATCAAAACATTCTTCGTTGGGATTTGATCCAGACTTACAACCAAGTCTTTGATGAGCCCAATACATTTCACTCTGCTGGAATCAAATGAAAAGAGATCATGATATTTCCTAGTGATGTCGAGACCCAACTTCTCCATGATAGCCTTCAGCATAAGATTATGGGAAGCTCCGGAATCGAACATAGCATTATGCAACACAAAATAATGCACCCGTAAACTGATATAAAAAGGTGGCACATCACTATGTGGAGACTCACCATTCAATGATAGCCCAAAAATCAATTCGGGTTGATCATCTTCGACATTCACCATATCAGACATTGGATCAAAATTCAAAATTTTAGAAACTTGTCCTCTATAACTGTTGTTCCTCATTATTTCAGTCAAGGGAATGGATACCTTCAGTTTAGAAATTTCATTTTCTAAACTAAAAGCTGAAATCTTTTCTACCTCTTTGACTGGGACATCTTTCTTCTCCTTTTCCTTCAATGCAATTGGCTGATTTGATTTTTCTACTGATGGTGATTTGCTGATATTAGGATCAACTGCCTCTTTCCCTTTTTTTGTACAACAGGTGAATCATTCTTTGATGTTGAAGCTTCTTTCCTCTTTTGAATTGGGTTCACAGGCACATCTCTATTTCTAAGTGAATATTGATGCTGATGGGAAGACAAAGCATTCATATAACCTCTTTGGTGCTTATCTGATTCTTCTCCCAAAACCGTGTCATTTGCTAGAATGAAATCTGCGTCTTTGCGTACAACTGAAATTTCTGCATACTCCTCATCTTCAGTAATATATATTGGCATATCATCTAGAGTAAAGAAGTGGTTTTCCTCTCTAGTCACATTCTCCTCCTCCTCTGACTCCAAACCAAGTACCACATTCTACTGTAGAGGTGGCTGTACTAGCTGTTGTGTTGTCTGATCTTAGGCTCGCTGCTCTCTTTGTTTGATTCTATATTATGGCTGCTGCTGGCCACGGAAGTTAGGATTTCTAACTTGTGCTTTCAGTTTATCAAGTTTCACCCATACAATCATTTGCTCCACCTTCCGAAGTAATTGATCTGTCGAAGACGACTCTTCTTTTATTGTGACCTTCTTTTCTGCTCGTGCTCTCGCCCTCTTGGCCAGTAGATTTGCCTCAACGCTGACCGCAATTTTCTACATATCTTCCATTGTGGCAAGTTCTCTCTCTCTCAGCTAATAAGCCATGTCAGCATCAAAACCATCCAGAAACTTCATCATGGCTAGCCCCACAGGTGGCCTTAAATGATCAAGAATTGCTTTGTAGACTGAATTGAATCTAATGTAGTAATCTTGGACTGACTCACCAACATTTCGCTTGATATGTTCGTATTCTTGAATGATTTGAAAAGTATTTTTCTTGATTTCCCAACGATCTAAAAATTGTCTTTGTAGCTCATCCAATGAAGCAATACTAGCAGCGGGCAAGGCTCTAAACCATTTCCTAACTTCACCACTAAATGTCTGTGCAAACAATCTCATTGTGACATTTTCTGCATC
This sequence comes from Pinus taeda, assembly GCA_000404065.3. Classification (NCBI taxonomy): domain Eukaryota; kingdom Viridiplantae; phylum Streptophyta; class Pinopsida; order Pinales; family Pinaceae; genus Pinus; species Pinus taeda. The sequence continues at coordinate 71,922 of APFE031666326.1, forward strand.
GATCTCATGAGGATCACAAAAATCTGCCATTCTGTCCACATGTTGTTGAGTGGTAGTGCTGTGAGGAGTGGCATCAAACAAAGGAATTTTGCTTTGATAATCTGCGAGCATATCATCTAAAACTTGAGGCAGTGCGAGAGGTGCAAAACGGGCAGTCATCACTCTTGGTGGATTCAGTCTGTGGGATGTTGGGGGAGTAGGTGCAACCGATGTGTGAGGTGTATGAGGAGGAGTGTGCAGAGGAGAAGTAATTTTGGATGTAGAAGGAGTAGATGGAGGTGAATTTATAGTACACTTTTGATCAGAGATAATAGGCTGCACAAGGATGGTGGGAATGAAGGGTGGTTCGGTAGGAATTCTTGAGGTGGATGCCGTTACAGAAGATCCGAGGGTTGCAGATGCAACTTATAGGAAATCAGCGATATTTGAAGCGTGAATTTCAGTTTGAAGGTGCTTCAAGCTAAAATTCTCAATTGATTTATTGTTTCTTTCAACTTCAAGAGCTACAACAAAGTTAGGATTTGGGACTATAGAACCAAGAGCACTTTCAGATTTGGTTTCAAACAATGAAAATTCAAACCTTTCATCAAAATCAAGCTCTTCAAGATACTCAAAAATTGCAGGACATGAACAAGATTCAAACACGGGAGTCACAGAGCTCTATTAACGAGGGAGTTCTGGAATTAAATTGGGATTTTTGTTGATAGGAGGAGGGTCTGGATTGGGATTAGCTCTGGTATATCTCCTTGAAGCCAGTGTGGTATTTTCAAATGATCAAATGGACATAAACAACTTTCTCAGCCTATCCATTCCGAAGCTTATCATCCACAGCTTAGAATCATCAAATGTACGGGGGTGTTTGCAAGTTAGATTTCCTGTTAATGAGACTAGACCAGAGACTGACTGAAGTAGCGTTTATCTACTTGCGCTAATGCAAATCAAAAGCATTTCGAAGGCTACCTGGCTAATCTTCAAACTCCATCTGTAGTTTCAACACGAAGAATACTAACAAACAATCAAATCAGGTCCCCAGTGGAGTCGCCACTATGTTAGAGCCTAGATTTACCTCAAGCTGGAAAGGTAAGCTTCTAGGTCCACATCAAACCACACTTAGCCTCGTAGCTAGCCTTACGAGGACAAGAGAAGGCTCTCTACGGGTCAATCTCAGCAAAAGATAATCGATGGGTCTCAAGATAACTAAAATAAAACTTATTTTAGGCTAGGTATGAAGTACAAGGATTGGAATTTGAGTTTTTGGGGGTTTTGAGTCGGAAAATGGGAGAGGCAAATTTGGGTCTGGGGATGAGGCACAATTTTTTGCAGAGTTCTGATTGGGGCAAGGAAGGCAATTGTTTTGATGCTTTAGAATGAATAAATGGATGGATCAGACTGGTGAGGAGCCAAGGAGGGAAAGAGGGTCTCAAGAGTCCTCCTCAAACAGATGAAAACATTGAAAATTAAACAAACTTCAAAGTAGAGCACAACAGTCCAGTGAATTCTACCTTAATCACTCATTTGTTTAATTTCAGAAGCATAGAGAAGGGAAAATGATACACATAAACATCGATGAACTTACAAGTGCATAGAGAAACACACCATCAAAACACAGAGCCACATGGATCCCAACAAGTGCTGCAAAACCCTGGTCTTTCCTTTGCCAAAAATGCAGAGATAGAATGTACAATGGAGTGCCAAGCAATCCCAAGTGTCCAACCCTGAAAATGACTTAGAAATTACATGATATAGACTATCCCAACCCATTCCCTTACCTCTAAGGGTCAAGCTCATCATTCTAGTATCTATTTCAACCAATTCTAAACAAGGAACTGAAATCTAGGCAATCAAACAACTTGCCTCTATATGATAGAAAACTGATTCATTCATTAAATTTTCACTTTTTAGTGAATGAATCTTCTAGAACAAGTAAAAATGTGCCAATAGTACATCATGGTTATGAAATTACATCATGGTGGATCAAGAGTGACATGAAAACGTAAAACTAGTCAAAACTGGCCGAATTTCTGAGCTAGAAAGTGAAAATTTTGGCAAAAATCCTCTATGCGCCGCGCCAAATCCTCTATGCATCATGCCACTTTGAGGCTGAGTTTGAGGCACTTGACGAAGTCTAAATTGAGCCCAAGATAGCTTGTTAGAAAGCTCTGCCTGTCTAATTTCCAACTAAAGTAAAATTTTTCAATTTGGTGTCCATTTGCCTCTCCAAAAATCAAATCTCCCAGGACTGCTTCCTGTGTGTCAAAATAGGGGCAATGAGGTCGTGTTTTGATTGTTTTTTACCTCTTGGGGACTCAAAACTTGCCCAAACTTCTTGGCCATGCACCAGCGGCCATGATGTTTCATGCCAAATCCAAAATTATAAAGTTTTTACAATTTGGAGCACTCTAGCAAAAGCGAACGTCACGTGGCGCGGCGCATAGGGAGGCAAAACCTATTTTTTAGTGCAAAAATTTTCAAAAATACAAAAATTGCTCCAAATTTCTTAAAATTTGGGTTGTACCTTCTCAATCAAGTGTCATGTTGGGCTAAAGAGGCTTCGGCCAATATCCAAAGGCGATCATGCTCCTTTTCCCTCTTTTGCTTCTTTGTTGCCTTCTTCAATTTTGCCTTTAGATTCCTTATTCGTGCCTTGGAACTCATATTGCATGCCCTGTAATGGAAAACCATGTGCCTCAACAATGTGTTGTCCCTGTTAACCTTTTCCATCAATATCTCCAGGTGGACGTTGATTCTCTCGAGCCAAGACTCTCGATCATCATTAATCTCTTGCTCCAATGAAGTGAGCTCAAGACTTCTTCTTTGGGCAGCTTGGCGATTCTCACGGATGTTTTGCAACTCCATAATTGCTTGCTAATCTTTGAGCTATTTGTTCCTCTGCTCCAAGTATTTCATAGTCCACTTAGCCCTCTCCAAGTCAATGGACAAGGATGTGATCTCTATCTGCTGCTCCTGGATGATCTCTCTAAGATGTGCATTTTGCGAGCCCATGTCTGTAACATCATCGTGAACGAGAATGAAGTCAGTCTCTTGCTCACCTGAAGGTCCCTTGTCATGCATTGGCCTCTTGCCTCTGTCCTGTACCTGTGATGCTAATGTCGTAAGTGAGGCCCCTTCCACCTCAGGTGGAGATAACACTCGCTTTGCTACTGCAAATAACTACCTCGTGCACGTCTGATAAGTAATGAAGACCGGTATAGTACCAGCGTGTGTATCATGGCCTTCTTGCTGATGAGAAATTTCACCAGTCTCGTGCCCAACCTCTGAAGGTCTCTATGAAACTCTGAAAAAGTCACAAGAGATGAAATCATCCCAAGTGATGCCCTGTAACCCATGCTGATGAACCACCAAAATCTTGATCAGAGCAAAATGGAAAATACTGTTGAACTGCTGCTCAGGAGTCTTGTGCTACACAAGGGCGGTCATTCTCTCTATGTTACGACATATGAAATAAGGAATGTTCATCATCCATACCCGGGTGAAATGCATGAGAAACCTAATGTGATAAGCATATAGTGGGGAGAAGCGACCTTCACAACTGAAATACTTCATGATTAATTTCATTAATGGAGCATATTCATCTTTGAGATATCGGAAAGCGGTCACTCTCTTTAGCTGCCTCAAGAAATCAGGTTTAATATATGGCTCATAATGTTGCCGGTCAATCTTCTGCCTCTTGTTCCATGGTTCTCCAATGTTAGGTATGCCAGTTTCCAATGAGATAGAATCTGGTGTAAGTGTGAAAGTGACACCAGCCAAAGTAACTCGATCACCATGTAAATGTAATAAAAATAAGCAAGCCAACTCATGATGGACTTGAATAGTAGCAACCTTCTCACAAAATTCATAACATGACTGAAACTGGAAACAAGAGATGGCAAGAGGGCAGGCCTGCAATTCTGTAAGGGTGGTTGGTTCTTCTCTAACATGTATGCCACCTTTATCAGGCCTCCGGGGTGCATGTCCCTTCGTGGGTAAGTCACTTTGGGTCTCTACTTCATAATCGGATGAATGACCAGATGACATAACTGCTGCTATACAAACTGCCTTGGAGAAATAGATGTTGGTGATAAAACTGTGTTGGACTGCTCTATTGTGATGTGTTTGAATTCTGCCACTAGGGGGAAAATGATGCAATAAGGGACTGTTAGGAAGGGGGGAAATAGTAAGGGATTAGGGACTATTGGGACAAATTTTTTTAGGAGGGTTTGGGAATTTTGTATAGGGTAGGGTTTGGGGTCTTAACATTTCAAATGTGTGGAAGGAAATTGGGGATAGGGGTTAATAATTTTTTGGCGATAGGGAAGAATGAAATTAGGGAGAAGGGAATGATGGAAAGAAGGGAGAAATGGAATGGAGGAGTAACTTTGGTAGCAAAACAATGAATTTGAAACCCTAACAGCAATTTTGCTTGAGGTACTTAGAAGGAGGGTTTGACATTTTTGTTTCACTTGTTATCATCCATAAACCACCCTAACGTATCACAAAATTGGATGAAACATCAAGATAACGACTCTACCTGGCAAATCCACGCAAGTTATGAGCAATTTGGAGAAATTTCAAGCAAATTCGGGCCTTGGACTGTATGCGCCACGCCACATACCCAGTGTGCTATGCCGTCCCAGTGCATCGCGCCCGTGTAATTTTACACTGTGCGCCGCGCCTCTGCAGTGCGCCGCGCCACCTGCTCTATGCACCGCGCCAGCCAAGTTTCCTCCAACTTCACCCAAATTGCGCACTAACTCAACCTATTTGCTTTGAATGGCTTCTCTTTGGTCTTGGCATGCAAATGACATTGATCCTCATGGAAATATCCTTATAAAGACATGGATTTGATTTTTGTTTCTCCAAAATCCAGTTTTGTAATGTTTGGAATTGGTACTTTTTGACATTTTAATACAACTCTGTTTTTTGAATTTCTTTTTGATTTTTTGACTGAAATGATGGAATTATTGGCAATGTTTTGCAGGGATAGCTGACATGGAATTTGGCAAAGGAGACCAGGGCTACACCTGAAGAATTCAACAACTAAAATACTTTTGAAAATTATTGCAATTTATGACAAAACGGAATGACAAATTTTCTTCAAAATAGAGTTTTGAAGAAAATTCATAGTCCAGCAATATGATGATGAAAATATTTGAAATGAAAACTCATTAAGAAACTCCCTCTGGCCTGTTGGCATTATTGGACATTTTGAAGACACAATTTGTGAAACCCTAGACCTAGTGATTGAAATGATTCTTGCTGATCAAAAGACTAAAACAGGACTGCAAGTGACTCAAAAACTTGATTTTGATGAACAGAACTGAGCCAATAGTGCAAGGCATGAGGGGTAATGAATAACAAGACCATTCCATCAGATTATTGCATGCCCCTAGCAGAATGGAACTGATTGAATCGAGCGAGACAACTAAAAATGAAATGCAATAAGAGAAATGATCTCTGACAGAGGGATGTAAAGAGCGACTCTAACAATTCTAAAAAATTGTGTCACATCTCTAGCAGCACCAATATAAACTTTTGTTTCATTGTCACGTAGAAATTGCATATATGTCCCCACCAGGTCCACCCTTTATGTTACATGCATGGAATTTCATATTAATAATTATATGGAGAATATACAAAATTATTTTTAAGACTAAACATAAATTAACCTATCATAATTTATGGATGCAAAAACTACTGAATATATAGACAACTGACTAAAAACAATACTCCAACCCTTGGTTGAATCATAGGGTCACCAAAAACCCACTAGAAACCTTTAGCATGCCAAGAAGATAGGATAGAGGGTAACTAAAAAATCCCTCCATGTGTAGGTAACTTGCAAATGACTTCATTAGGTAAGTTGCAAACTATTGACCTCTTGTAATCAAAATATTTAGCTCTCAAACATGTCAGCCAAAAATATTGTTCCTATAATATAAGTGGTTGCATTTTTCCTTTATGTGAAATGCTAAGGTCTAGGAGTTAAAACATTTGTAGATGATAGAGGATAGAGAAAAGATAAAGGTGTGCCCTTCAACATTAACTTTCTCATAAGTCTATTCAATAAAAAGACAATGGAAAGAAGTTTGGTATCCAAGAGAATACAATTAAGCACTGTATTTCAGATCTTAGCTAAAGGTCATCCTATGACAGATTATCTAGATCACATGAAGTATCTATATTTTCGTCAAGTGTCAAACTTTCCATCTTCTCATTGGTATATAACTAGTGGTTGGGAATGGGCAAGATATCTAGCACAAGTAGAAAAGGATGATTTGAAAGAGAATATCGCAAATGCTAGGTTTTTGGCATTGTCTTTGGATTAAGTTAGAATTATAGATAATACTTTGTGGATATGTATGACCATTTATATGGTTAATGACAATATTAGGATTTCCTATTTACTTGGGATTAAAAATGTGAGAGAGACTTTTACAGCTGAAACTATTTATGAACTTGTTCTTATGAGTTTGAAGAAAAATTGTATCAATCATTTAATTATTGCGAAAAAAAGTTGGAATGTATTGGAGTAGATGGAGCATCAGTAATGCAAGCTCAAAGGAGTGGCCTTTGGCTTAGACTACAACTATCAACTTGGCCATATATGCTTAGTATTGTTTGTATGGATCATAAGATGAATCTTTCGTTTAGTAAGAAAGTTTCCATTGGTTTCAAATGTTGAATATATTGTATGTGATACTCATGCATACTTTTCTCGTAGTCCCAAACGATTTTCAGAGTTTCAAAAATTTACAAATGGTGTTACAAATGGAAAAAAACTGTTGAAAGATGTTGATACAAGATGAGTATCATTGAATGGACCAACTCAAAGACTATTTAGTGAGTTCAAATTTTTGGTAGGGTTGATATATGAAATTCACAAAAATGTTGAGAAAGCTCAAGATCTTCTTTTTCCACTAACTGATATACATACATTAATGGCATTGGATGGAATTATTCCTATTCGACATGAAATGGATGTCCTCATGAGAATGTCTGAAAATTGCACAATGTTTATTGCACAATACAGAAATGCAATAAATTCAACATGCCTTGCATTTCATGATTTGTATATGATGCCAGACTTTTTTATTGGTCTAGGGTCTACAACCTGGACTAATATCATCAATATAGAAAATACTGAAAAAATTTTGACGTTTCATGAAAAAGGGATACTATGTATCACAGTGTGTGGGTATATGGTTCCATTTCATTATATTTGTAAGGAAGGATGAATGACCGAAGATTTCCCCGTGTCAAGAGACAAATTTGATAATATTGTGATTTGAGTGAGACAAAATTTGATAAAAATTGCAAGATCACTATCACGAGATATAAGAGAACGATTTCCTCGAGATGACATGTTGGAGGCCACGTGTGTGGTATACCCTCAATATTGGAACAATTTTCAATGTACAATAACTTTAAAAGCTTATTTTCAAAAGAGATTAAATTGTTTAGTAGACCACTTGTTTGGTAATTTCATTGGTGTTAAATTACTTACATGAATTATCAACCACAACTATTAAACTAATGAAATGTATGTGCATTGTTTGTGCTAGGAGTCCTTATTACTTAAAAAATTCCTAAATTAAATTGAGATACTACAACACACATGTTTTCTTTAACAACTATGAAAGTAAATATGAAATCAAAAGTATTTCTCTTGCTTCAAAGAAAAATCAATCTTCTTGAAATAAACATCGCACTTGCTTTACTCTTGTTTGAAATGGAATCTCATAGATAATTTCTTGAAAGAAAATATCACACTTGCTTGACTCACTCTTGAAATGAAATCACACAAATACATTTGCTTTAAATAAAAAATGGTAATGAAACCAGATCTAAATTACTCTGACAGAAAGAGAAATTAACTATGCTTAAATTGAAATCTTATTCACATAACTGTAACTCAAAACCATACTGCAAATCTATATCAATCCACACTCTGTTATACTAATTTCATGTGCATAATAGATTGCAACTTCACTCATTCATCCTACAACAAAATGACTAAACAAATTGTACTCTTTTATCAACTCTGTGATCACTATTAACAATCAAACTATTACTGAAATAAATGAATTAAACACAATATAGAATGCGGAATTAAAATGTTACTTTGAAAGTAATAAACCCTTACAACTCGAGGGGGGAATCTTGCAAGAAGTAGGTAATAACACGACTCCTTCACAAGATTATATATGCATGGATAAATCACACATCAAAATGATGAAATGAAACAGAGTTTTTAATTGCAAAAACATAGTTTAAAAATGGCTTCCAAGTTTGTCACTATCATGCCGAGAGGCAGATTTATAATACCTTACAAATAATTGTTTCGGAGTATTATGAACCTACCCTAATCGACAATGAATAAAATTAACATGATGAGATAACATAATTTTATTTTCTCATGATTTTCTATCAGTGAAACAAATAATGAGGCTGAATATTTGTATTCATTAATTCCTCACTCACCTAGTTCACCTTCCTCAGTGGTTGAATTTCACTTTGACTGAGCTACTACGGTGCTTTCCTTATCGATCCAGGTTATGAACATAGGTACAAATCATTGTGCCTACTATTTTTCACCTGGCCATATGTCTTGTTCCTTGGTTGGAGTTTCAGAACCTATGAAACCTAAAATTTTCCTGTAGAATCAGTCACTAGCTACAGAATTGGTGCAATTTAGTAGCTCATGCAAATATTAGGTTAAATAATAAATAAAAGTGACACTTTTGAAATAGAATATGATTAGATACCTGTTATGCCATAGACCTTGTAAATTGATGCCCAATTGAGAGTTATGAGGGTCAAAACGAAGGCGGATGGAAAGTGGGAAAGTGGTAAAAAGGAGGCAATTTTGGGGTTCAACATTCCTCCACACATAAGGAATTGATTTTCCTCATGCAAAATTTCAAAATTTGTAATATTTCTATGTCACTGAGCATCTTCAGGAGGCTGGGCAAGTACATCTAAGTTAGTCCTCTTTGTTTTCTTGTTGATTATTGCCATCCTTGGTTTCTTCATCAAGATTCTATTCTACAAACTTGTCAACTTTTTCTTAAGAAATTAATTTTTAGTTTTCAATTTCTTATTTTTCTCATAACATAAACAAAGATATAACAAGATGTTGTCATTTTGAGTTCTCTGGATTTCATTTTGTGCCTTTACTGTTTCATTTTCCTGCTTACCTCCAATTCATAGATTTCCTCTTTGAGAGTATTTATAATTTGGTGTTCTTCCGAAGGATCAAAATTAATAATTTCTTCTTGGTTTAAGGATGATTCAACAGTCTTTCCTGTAGCTCTTTTCTCCAAATACACTATGTAGTCGTATATTTCTTGTTGGATAGGATCAATTTTTGTATTTCTCCTAGCTAGACTAGCAACTGGTGATGGAACTCTCGGTTCATTTTCTTATTCTAAATTGATGAATTTTGGAAATGGGAGACTGTGTGTTAGGTTCCTATACCAATAGGAGTCATAATTTTGAATAACTGATATTAAGCCTTGTAATATTTTACATACCTTTGCTTCCTGCAAATGTTTTCCGTATTAAAAATTAAAAAATATAAAGAGGGTATGTCCTAAAATAATAATCAAAGGACAAAAAGAATGAAAAGTTAAAAAAAAATGAAAATATATGAACCCCAAAAGACAAAAAGGGACCATGAAAGTGAGCAATTCAAGATGCCACTACTATTTACTTTTTTGCTCAATAAAAGGTTGTGTGCAGCTTGTTACTCATGCCACAATCCATGGTAGTCAAATTGTTTAAACTTGGCTATTTCATGTTTTAAATTTTATGTTTCTAGCTAGAGAATAAAACCTAGCCAAACAGTGTAATCTTGGCAGATCATTAGATAGGTAGTGTGAATAAAAGGGACTCATCAGTTTAATTTCAGCCCTTGGATGATATAAGGTTAGAAATAGTTAATTTACTTTGTAAAGAAAAGAAAATGTTTGAATAAGGATTTGCTAGCCTAAACGCACCCTAATAAAGTGAACAAAAATGGTAGGATGAGTAAGTGGGTAAGTAGTAGAAAGGTTGCAGAAATATCATGTGATTTTAAAACTACACTTATGTCATCATATGAAATGAAATTTTCCAAAGTGCTTAAGTAAAGGGCAAAGAAAAAACAATGGTTTACGATACAATTTATTTAACATCCCCCTCCTTCATTTTAACCCGCATGACACTCACTAAGTCCTTTTTCACAATAAAAATATTAATACCTATAGTTCTCTAAGTCGAAGAGGCTCAAAGCATTTCTTTGACTTCTAGTGGTACTAGACCCTTGGCTTGACGACTTAAAGAGGAAAGGTGTTAAATTACCTTATAAATCATTCATCCCCCTCACAAAACTCCTTTTCCTAAGGTTATGTTCTCTTGCCTAGGAAAACCCCTTTTAAAGCATGTTTTATGTAAAACAAACACCAAATACACTTATCCTAAAGTACTAAGTGTATGTAACGTGCAAAACATTTCATATACCGAAGTACAATACCCCTTCCACTCATCTCACCACATATTAACTTTTTAAATTAATTATTTAAATTCCCAAAAAAACCCATTACCCCATATATATTTAACACCCTTATACAAAATAACCCCACCCCTTAGTTTAGTTATAGACTATATTACTACCCCGTAATCCCACAAATATATTAAATCTAGCCCTCAGTCCTTAATCTCGCATTAAGATGCCTGATGAGATTAAGTATTGAACTAATCCATTACCGCCGGTGATTAGACCCATGGGTCCCCACATAAACTCTTTGCGCAAAGCACCACAGAGCTCTGCCTCCCGATCACCATTGATCGTCCCTCTCCCACATCTAATGCCCCACAAGCATATCAAGCGGGCCCGACGTCTGCCCTTTAACTGCCCGATAAGGCGGATTTTTCCCTAACCCCCAATGCTACATGTCAAATGATTAATGGAATTGGGCGGCTCGTCCCGAATACGACCCGCACCACAAAAGCGATGTGATGGACCTCCCAAAATGCTTCTCTCTTCCAATCAAAGACTGTCACTATTCATTAATTAGTGAACCCACCAAAATTAACTGTTTTCCCTATAAAAGCCTAATTGCCCCTCTTTTCACTATTTTTGCTTGTTTGCCTTTGAGAACTCAGAATGTCGTTGCAACCCCTGCAAATAGCCGAATTGCTCACAAACCACCACCATTGCTCCAAAGACACTGAAGATAGCCCAGCTCATTCATCAAGTTCGTACCAGTACTGTATGAACCTCTACAGTTGCCATCAACCACCCATTTACACTAAATTTCAAATAAATTGCAGGTATTTAATCATGGAATTCCAACTACATTGTCTAATTCCAAGTCAATTCACCCTCTTTACATTGTTAGTTAAGTAAAAAAGATCAAATTTACTTAAATTTTAACACTGTGAAACCATAAACAAAATTGCAAAACCTCCATCGCCCTAAAAACTCTGAATCACCACCCACACTCAAGCTGCCCCAATTGCACTGGATGTAAGGCCCATCACTAGACCTCATTTAGACCTAGACTACCTTCCTTTAGTGGATAAAGATTTCCAAATAAAAGACACCACTGCCCTAGAACCCCTACTTAAAGTACATTGCCAAAGTAGGGACCGCTACTTGAACCATGCTAATGAAATTGGCCTTTGGGAGTCAAATTGGCCCAAGTACCAATTCGCCCAAGTCCACATTTTTCTTTAGATTTTTCATATGTGCTATGCATGCTATGTCCCCAGTCATAAAACCATCATGTCTCATGACCAGAAGGTCCTATTCACCATCACTTATGAGTCCATCAATGAAATGCTGCAGCTCCAACCATGGCCAAACCTAATTCCCCTCTCAATTGGAGACCTGTTGGACCTATACCCCAAACTTAGCTCTGCAAAATTGGCCCAATTGTTCCAAACCTTCATCAGAGAAGAGAAGCACATCCCTAAAGACTCCCCTCCATATGTAGCTGCTATTTTTTCCCCATGGGGTCAGAACATTGTAGCCATAATATCTTGTGCTTTGGGTTACTCCACAAGTGGGTTATTGATGAAATTATCCTTTCTTTCATGTCTATCTATACTCCAGGGCATCCTCTTGCTGTAATTTATGACTATGCCCAATTTATAGCTGATAGGATTCATGAGAAATTCCTTAGAATGAATAATGAAAGTATTTTCAAGTACTCCTCGGTTTTATACCATATATTCTTATATTATCAATCAGAAAAGTTCCCATTCACCCTTCAAAAGCTGGACACCAAGGGTCAACCCAAGTTAGTCATTTTTTGGACCCCATTGGTCCACCAGTATCAGTGTCCATACTCTTATTCAGAGTTCATTTATTTAGTTGTACATCGAGTCATGACAATGTTAACTGGAAGCCCCCCTCCTAGAATCAGTCTACAAATAAAGAGAGTCCTTCAACTGTCAAAGCAAACCAAAGTGGGTGACTGGTAGCTTTACCAAAAGCATACAAAAGTTGGAATATATGGTTGCATGCTTGCACCATATAAGTTTCCAAGATACCTCCCCGTGAGGTTGTTTGCCTTAGAATATTATAGACAAATCATTAATGTAGATAAAGTCAACTTTGTCAATGCCCAGAAGAAGGCTTATTTCAAGATAAAAGACCAACTAGGCCCCTCCATATGCAACTCTAGGGAGGCTGGCAAAGAGGCAGATTTGATATTACAGAACATGAAGTTCCAAGGAAGTTTTGTTTGGAGATATGATCCTTTAGAATTCATCACCAAGAAGAGACAAAAGGTCAAGCTAGGACCTTTCATACACCATCCCATAACGGAAATAGAAGCATATGCAAATCAAACAGAATGGGTGGAATGTACCCGAGTAGACCGGGACTGCAATAGAGTAGATGTAGAGAATTCTCTACTTGATTTAGAAAAGAAGCTTGATGACAACTCTTTTCTGCAGGTACCAGAAGCACCAGAGGCTACTATTAGTACCCCTCCAATCATGCAGACTCCTTAGAATGAGGAGAATATCCCAAAAAGAAACAGAGAAGGAGCTTCCACTTTAGGAATGGCCACATCCGATTTGCAATATGAATCAAACAAGAGGCAAAGGCTAAATCCAGCCTTTGAGCAGTAATATACTAAAGGCTCAGCTAAGGTCACAAATACAGAACCAGAAAGAAGTAGGCCTATCACTCCATCTAAAGGCATGCAAGAACCTTTCACATCACAAACTTAGATAGATTAGTGTTGAAGTGTCTTCCTTCAGAATGTCTATTGATAAAGATCAAGATATCAAGGAGAGATACAAAGAAATCAAAGCCAAAAATGAGAGGCTTAAGGCCCAAACATATGCACAATACCTAAAGTTGACTCATACCAATCAAACAGGGCTAGTGTTAGCCTTTGACATTAAAGAGGGGAAGCTGCAAATGTGATTCATCAAGCCTACATCCTAGCAGCCAAAGACAACATCGGATCTTAAGAAAGTGGATTTTGAAGTGTTGGCAAGGGATATTCATGCAATAGACCAGATTGAATTAGACAAAGAGGCTGGAGAGATGATATACTCCACCCTGACAGGTAAAGCCATAGCTGCCCACAATTGTAGTTAGAGAAGGCCTCCTCACAGGCCACGGTTACAAGGATGAATTCCTTAGAGGACTTAGTGACTGAATTGGGACACAATCCCAAGGATATAAAAGCTACAGGGCATCTTATTAAGAATAAAAATGATGATATTTTTGTACTTAAGAGGCAACTGAAAATACCCCAACTACAACATCTTCAAACTCTAGAAGTCATAGAGAATCAAACCAGACAGTAGGAGTTAATGGACTTGGTCCTAAAACTAAATGATCAACTTAAGGAGACAAAAATGGAGTTGGATGCTTTAATTCAATTGAAGCAAAGCGACTTGGCCACAACCTCCAAGGATGTCATCCCAACGATATCTACAATAGTTCCTTCTACACTAGTAGCATCACTGGCACCCACTACTCCACCTATCAAAGCATTGCTAGTCACAGCAGAACCTGCAACAACAACAGGTGGACAAGGAGAGAAAGCAGAAAAACTAGTTAAAGCCATGGAAGAGATGTATATCCAGGCTACAGAGATGAAAAGGATAAAGGAAAATATGTAAAGCTTCGAAACTGACTACAAATTTGCCCAACTCTAGAAAAAAGAAGAAACACAAAAGGCCCAAAGAATGGGTGAGAGAATCAAAGTCCTAGAGAAGGACTTAACGCTGGAGAAACCACTCGGAAAAACCAAGGAAATACTATGTGCCAATATCATTGACTCTATCAATGATATTTGGCCATAAATCCAAACTATTTTTGAACAAACAAAGCTAGTAAAAACAACTATAGAAGCTATCCAGAAAGTGAAGGAGGAATTGGGAAATAAGCCTGAGGATGCCAATAGGCTCATCCACTTCCTCAACAGCAAGAACATATATGAGCTCCATGAGCTAAATATAGAAGATATAACTGGAACCCTTCTGGAAGTAAGGAAGGTCCTTTCCAAAGTGAACCTTATCCTCAACTTAGAAGAAAAGTGCCACAGTATGCAGGTAGCCATTGATAGGTTCATGGCTAAATTCCATATTTTGAGGGAAAAGGGTCTGCCCAGTACTATGGTTATAAATGAATAACTCATGATACAGTTGGAGTATGGTAAAAGAATCAGACAATTGGCTAAGGAACAAGCCAGCTCTTCATCCATAAAAGCTTTTCCAACAGGAAAAGTGTTATATGACACATTTAAAAACTTGTTTTTTCTGGAACATGAGGTCAAACACTTATTTCTCACCAAGCCCAATTTTGCCAAATATACTAAAGCTGATGAGATCTATAGGATGATGATGAATGTAAAATTACCAGATATAGAATGGTGGGAGAATATGAATGATTTATTGTGAATAATTTACAGCCAAAAGTTACCACATAGTAAAAATGAAGGCAGCCAGGTAAACAGATAAAAACAGGGCAGTAGGGTCAAAGAGTAGCAGGGTGAAAGAGTATCAGGTGAAAGATCAAGGTAAATAAGACTCCAGCATAAAACTCCACAACTACAAGCCAACATAAAGGGCTACAAATCCAGCCATAATTGCGAGTAGTACCAAATAAAAAGGGATAGCAATAAACAATTCATTATCTGTCTCTATCTTCTTGCAAGAAGATATTTGTATTTCCTAAAATAAATCTTAAGTTAATTTGAGATATTTTGCAATAATTTTTTGTATATATACTTCACAATTCAAAGTATGTTTGGTGGATTCTAAACATTTCTATAGAATTCTTGTTCTTAAGTCTGAAAATCTACTGTATCAATGACCGATCACCTACCTAGATCAAGGAATAAAGATCAGATATTTCACTGGATTCTTTTGTAAAGCAAAGTTCAAAGAAGTATTCTCACACGTTCAATGTTATTTTTCTTTAATTTTTTCCACAGTCTTACTTGTATCTCTTAAAATCTGAACGCTATAACATGAAATGATATCTCAGAAATTGCTTAACTACACTGTGTCTTGATTGTTATGCATATTTAAAGTTTTCTTCACAAATCTAATTTAAGGAATTCTTCATTGCTCCTGAGTTTAGGTTATTCCTTGTGACTATAGCAAAGGATTCTTAATTACCCTTTGTTCATGATTATCCCATGTTCTTCATTTTAACCCTTGTTTGAGGATTCTTAAGTGCCCGCTCACCTTTGTTAGGATCGTTTCACCCATTCAACCAAAAAATTTGCTCTTTACATTTCTAGCTTTCCCTGTAAACATTCCCTTTAATGGATTGATCCAGTTCTGCTATCCATTTGTTGATTCCATAGCCCAATGTCTTAAAGACCTTGCTCTATCCATCCGTTCTGAGAATTCCACCACCCAACCTTCAATTCAAATCCAAAACCCCCCGAACTTTAAGAACTAGCCTAAAATCCCAGCAAACAAAGATAAAACATATAGAGAGAGCCCTCTCTGAGTCATAGGTTGGCTAGAGCCTATACTAAAAAGATTGGTTTGTGGTTACCTTAGTATTTTCCCTCTTCTGATAACTTCTAGGGAAAAATTCTGAGTGATAACATAGTGGCGACCATACTGGGGAGAAACACTCAGTCCTAATAAAGCTTTAAGAATTTTTTAATTCTATATTTTAAGCCTCTTAAAGTAATTTATTAGAAGTTATTTCTCACAAAAAAGAAAAACAATTAGAAAAACTTTGAAATTTTGGCTTCAAGGAGAACTCACTATAATAGGGCTAAGTGATAGGTCCCTATAATACTAGTAATTGCCCCTTTACTATTGTAGTTGTATCCCTTATTAATATTGTTTTTCCCCTATTGTCCACATATTTTTATTACTGTGCCCATAGAATCCCTCTATTGCTATTTTTGTGGCTTTATATTATTATTGTTAGTTCGACTGTGTTATATTGTGACTCCTTAAACTCCTATATATAGAAAGGAGGTTTTGTCATTTGAATCATCCAACAATTGTTCATTTATGTAATGTAAAGGAGGTTTCCCCCTCAAAGATGCTGAATTCTAAGGCGTTGATCTATCTTTTATATCTTTTCTTGAGCTAGTTTCATAACAGCTTGTGTCTCGATCAAATTCCAAACTCCGAAGTTCAAGTCAAACAATGAGATCTCAGTTCTCTGTATCGCCACGAGGAAATAATAGATCAAATGAAATGCCAATAATTAAAGTTACAGACAGAGCACCTGGTAAGAGACTTGCAACACAAAAATAAGATCAACCGACCTAAGATGCTGGCACATGGTGCACGCACTCTAGTTCCCATCATTCTAGACTTCACACATCACAAACCCAACAGACTACTGTAAAATATTCAGTGACAAACTACAATGTCCCTGCAAACAAAGTACTTTCTACCTATGCCCCTAGGCCCTCCCATGAGGGAGTTAGCCTAGATAGGCTCCGATACCATGTTAAAAATGGTTGAAAGCACTCATATATTACACACAAAGGTGTATGTGTCAACACACACACAATTTACATTCAGAGATTACTCTATAATATAGAGTTTGTGAGATCTAACTTATTCATAATTTAGAAGGAGAGGTTGAGAGAATTTCTCAACCATCATCAACAACTTATAATCCAATATTACAAATATAAGATGTAAGCCTAAACTCCTAGTGAAATTTTTATGAGGACGCAATTTTATGAGGTTTTATACGAATAAGAGTTTAAATAGTTCTTTCTTTTGTTCTGCTTATTGTAAAAATGGCAATTCTCATATTGTGCATATAATTTTCAGTTCTCCTTAATCATGTGCATCCCATTTGTCATCTTGGGCATACAATTCTTCACTTCTGCTTATTGCGAAAATGGTATTTGTCATTTTGTGGAGCTTCATTTTATGAGGCGACACTTCTACTTACTTTGAAAATGGTATTTGTCATTTTGTTCAGCCTCCTTTTACAAGGTGATGCTTCTGCTCACTACGAAAATGGTATTTCTCATTTTGTGCGACACTTCTACCTAAGGTTGGAATTCAGATTCCTCTTTACCCATCATATAATTTTTTTTGAGGTTTTAGGTCTTTATGTGGCCCTTCAAGAAACATTTTGTTTAAAATTTTTCCCTCCCAAGGGTGATGTTTTGATAATAAATTAACCCTTCACTAATAAAGGTTTCATTAAAAACACATATCTATCTTAAGAGAAAAAAACAAAATGACCATAACACATAAATGACTTATTGAATTCTCAATTTTGGTTTGAAATTATATGGAATACTCATAACAAAATCTCCATAACTCTGAAATCAAATGTCCTTGACTTAGACATGCCATCACATGATATTACTAAGAATATCTTATGGGATGTATAAGATGACCAACAAAGTAAAAATATGAGATGGACGATCCTCTGCATCCTCTCCATGATCATAATCACATGGAATCAATGTGGGGGTCCATCGCAGAGAGTTTGTAGTCAAGTAAGTACAATGTATAAAAAGTGTTTTAGTATTTCATAAGTGGCAGTAGATGTCGTTCTTCATGATCCATATCTTTCAAATCTTTTTAAGTTATGTTGACACACTCAATATTTGGTGCAAATTGTAGTCGAAGCAACACTTCCACTGTTCCATAGGTGATATTGTGACATAGGATAAATTTCATAATTGAGTGGTGAGTTGGTGACACTGTGACAAGCCTCTTGCCCAATCAATCTAATAAAGGTGGATGGCCAATACACTTTGGGAGAGCAAGTGGGAACAAGCAAGATTGTGGTCAAAAATTATTGCGACAAGGAAGACATTTTATTCTTTTAGCTATGTAGGTTTGATGATGCACTAACACACTCATGGATTGATTGTTTGATTAATTCAACTGGGAATTTTAACGGTGTTTGCATAAGAGATAGATACATATTTGTTGGCTTTCAAGGAAACTATTTGGACATGGATTCTAATCCAACTTACGCTGATCAAATGAATGAATTGTGAGTTATTGAACGACATTCCTTCCAAGGAGTACGAAATATATATGTTCTCTTCCCCTTGTACCTTCTAGGTGACACTTATGGGAATTCAATCATACTAAGATTGAGCATCTGATGAGACCTCATCATGAACAAAATATTTCAAACCAAGCCAAATTTTTTGTGTTGTGGGTGTTGGGTTGTGTAGGCGGACCCACCTATGGTTTTTTGCATGATTTTCGCACATGTTTTTTGGATGTGATGGTTTCCGGTCCATGGTTTTGGACGCGATGGTTTTCGGTCCATGGTATTGGATGCTTCAGCATGTATAAATATGTATTGTAACATTGAAAGGAACATAATGAAAA
>APFE031666326.1:90744-233190 GCA_000404065.3 Pinus taeda
GCAAATGGAGGGACAATAAATTGCTCTGGAAAATGCCATAATGTCAAGCTATCCATGGGAGAGTATGTATTGACTAGCCCAATGCTTTCCATTCCAATGGGAGGTGCTGATGTTGTACTAGGAGTCCAATGGCTACAATCCTTGGGTACAATAGCTTTTTAATTTCAAGAACTTTTCATGAAATTTTCTATGGAAGGAAAGGAAGTTGTATTAAGGGGTATTGCAGGGAAACCAGGAAAGATAATCAGCTCTAATGGTATGACAAAGCTTCTAAAAACGGAACAAAGAGGTGTAATGGCACAATTATGTTCGCTAGATGTTTCCACATTGGAATCATCTATTTCTCTAGATCTCCAAAAAGTCCTGGATAATCATTCCAAGGTATTTGAGACTCCCAAAGGTCTCCCACCTATTCATGATCATGATCATGCTATTCATATGATTCCAGGAAGTGTTCCTCCAAACATCAGGCCGTACAGATATCCGTATGCCCAAAAGAGTGAAATTGAAGTATGGTTGCAGAAATGCTAGAAGCTGGTATAATTCAACCGAGTCAAAGTTCTTTCTCTGCTCTAGCAGTATTGGTGCACAGAAGGATGGATCATGGCGCATGTATCTGGATTATAGGGAGCTCAACAAGCTCACTATTAAAGATAAGTTTCCCATTCCTGTCATTGATGAATTACTGGATGAATTGCATGGATCAATTTACTTCACCAAGTTGGATCTTCATTTAGGATATCATCAAATCAGAATGAAGCCTGAAGACATTCCGAAAACAACATTTAGAACTCATGAGGGTCATTATGAATTTTTGGTCATGCCTTTTGGCCTTACCAATGCACCTTCAACATTCCAAGGTTTGATGAATTCAATTTTCAAACCATTCCTTAGAAAATTTGTGTTAGTATTTTTTGATGATATACTAATCTACAGCAAGTCTTGGAAGGATCATGTTGACCATGTTGACAGGGTGCTACAACTATTGGAGGAGAAACAATTATATGCAAAAAGATCCAAATGCTTCTTTGGAGTCCAAGAGGTGGAATATCTGGGTCATATTGTATCTCATGAAGGAGTTAGGGTAGACCCTAGCAAAATTAAAGCCATTAAGGCATGGAAAATCCCCACATCCATAAAGCATCTGCGAGGATTTCTCGGGTTGACAGGGTATTATCGCAAGTTTGTTAAGAATTATGGGAGAATAGTAGCACCTCGAACAACATTATTGAAGAAAGATGCATTCTCATGGACTTCAGAAGCAACAAAGGCCTTCGAACATCTTAAAGAGGCAATGTGCCAAGCAACGGTCTTAACTACACCGGACTTCACAAAAACCTTTATTGTGGAGTGCGATGCTTCAGGAAATGGAATTGGTGTTGTTCTAATGCAAGATGAAAGACCCATTGCTTTTGAAAGTCATCCAATCAAGGGAAAGTTTTTACAAAAAGCAATTTATGAGAAGGAAATGTTGGCAATACTCCATGCACTTAAGAAATGTCGACCCTACCTAATGGGAAGACACTTTAAGGTAAAAACGGATCATGATAGCATTAAATTCTTTTTAGAACAAATATTATCCTCTGAAGAGCAACAAAAGTGGGTCACAAAGATGTTGGGTTATGACTTTGAAATCATCTACAAAAAAGGGAAGCAAAATGTGGTGGCAGCATTGTTGTGCGCCATTTCTATTATCCAACCAGATTGGATAAACGAAGCAAGAGAGGAATGGAAGAATGACGAGTAAGTGTGGGCACTTATTCGAAAGTTACAACAATATTCCAGTACATCTGATACATTTAGCTTATACCTCTGTAAGAATTCCCAGCTAAAACAAAAGATTCTTATGGAATTGCACACTTCTCCATTAGGAGGGCACTCAGGATTTTTAAAAACTTACCACAGCGTTAAGAAGGAATTTTTTTGGGATGGCCTTAAATCAGATATTCAAAATTTTGTGGCGAAATGTTTGGTTTGCTAACAAAATAATTTTGAAACAATTAAGACACCGGGTTTATTACAACCTTTATCCATTCCAAGCCAACGTTGAGAGGAGGTTTCAATGGATATTATCACAGGTTTACCCAAGTCTGAGGGAAAGAGTGTCATCATGGTGGTAGTTGATAGAATTACCAAGTATGCACACTTTTGTGCATTATCACATCGATTTTAAGCCAATACAGTTTCTATTGCATTTATGGAAACAATTCAAAAGCTACATGGAAACCCAAAGATTATTGTAAGTGAAAAAGATCCCATTTTCATTGGAAATTTTTGGACAAAATTATTTTCTTGTCTTGGTACTCAGTTAGCTCATAGCTCATCTTATCATCCTCAATCTAATGGGCAAATTGAGATAGTAAACAAATGCTTGGAAGGATATCTTCGTTGCTTTGTATCTGATAAACAGACATAATGGGTCAAATGGTTGCCTCTGGCCGAATGGTGGTATAACACTTCCTTCCATATAGAAACAAAAGTGACCCCATTTATGGCACTTTATGGATATCAGCCACCATCCATCACATCATATTTAAGAGAAAATTGTAAGGTTCAAGCAGTGGAACATCACATCGAACATCAACAACAAGTCCTCCAACACTTAAAGGATAACCTCGTGTTAGCACATAATAGAATGAAACAACAGGCATATCAACATCGCAGCGAAAGAAGTTTTGATGTAGGCGATTGGGTATTCCTACCACTACAACCATATAAACAAATGTCTATCAAGCAAGCTAAGAAGGATAACAAATTATCACCAAAGTATTATGGTCCGTACAAGGTGTTGCAAAATATTAGTACTATGGCATACAAATTGGAGCTACCTATAACGTCTCGAGTGCACCCAGTTTTCCATGTTTCATGTTTAAAGAAGGTTATAGGCGACAAGCTCCCAGTTCAAACAATATTGCCAGAACTTGATGAGAAAGGAAAAATTATATTGGAACCGGAAGCAGTCATAGAAAAAAGAACTCGACAGCTACAAAATCGATCAATTTCAGAGTATCTCATCAAGTGGAAGAACTTATCCATTGAAGATTCCACATGGGAGGATGAGAATTTTATACAGAAGCATCTAGAACTACTCAAGCGTTAAGGACAACACATTTTTTGAATAAGAGGGGCATGATAGGTCCCTATAAAATTAGTAATTACCCCATTACTATTGTAGTTGCATCCCTTATTAATATTATTGTGCCCCTATTGTCCCCATATTTTTATTATTGTGCCCCATAGAATCCCTCTATTTTTATTTTGTGGCTTTATATTATTATTGTTAGGTCGGCTGGGTTATATTGTGACTCCTTAGACTCCTATATATAGGAAGGAGGTTTTTTCATTTGAATCATGCAAGAATTGTTCATTTATGTAATGTAAAGGAGGTTGCCCCCTCGAAGAGGCTGAATTCTAAGGCATTGATCTATCTTTTCTATCTTTTTCTTGAGCTGGTTTCATAACACTAAGCCAGATCGAAACCCTACCCAAGTAGGTGATAATCCTAACCCGATTTCAAGAAAATCCAAAAAAGAAGAAAGTTTAGTTAGTCACATACCCTTAGTTAAAGCTAATTCATGTCCTGATGAATGGTTGTTTTTAGAAGATCTTCCCTTTGACGAGAAACTTGATTTGTTGTTATTTAAATCAAAGTTTGAAAGTGAAAATTATGATACTATCCTAGATCCTGAGTTTATTGCAGACCTTGAAATCCAAAAAGCCAACAAATCAATTGATGAGTACATTTTGAATTCACCACAATCATCCCTTAGTACAACCAAGATCCCTGAGATTTTTCAACAATTGTCCACTACTCCTAGTACACCACTACCCCCTTCAACTTTTGAAGTCCATTATCCACCATCATTTATACCTTCAGTCCCTCACCAACCTAGCATTACTCATTTACCATATACCAGTACTAGTTCATCCTCCACTACTGTCCCACCTCCGAGTACCTTAACTCCACATCTCAACCCCTCCCTGCTTATAGCCATGGCCAATAGATATGCTCCCCTGGTCCTACCTGCCCCACTTCATTCCATGACAGCAGATGACTAGAGTAAAATTGTCCAATTTGATGGCATAGGACACTACACTGCACAACACCATGTTAACAAAATGACATATTACTTTGAACTGCATGACATTGATATTGTAGATGTCCAAATGAGACTGTTTGCTCAAAATTTAGCTGGTGATGTTAGGAAATGGTTTAGATTTTTGCCTGATAATAGTATTGATAGTTTAGAAGTATTTCATCTGCAGTTTTTGAATAGATGGGAAAAGAAAAAGAATCCTTTACAAATCCTTTTTTAGTATGAAAATATTAGGAGAGAACCCAATGAAACATTTCAAGATTACTGCACTAGATTCAACAGTATATATAATGCCATCTCGGTTAATCTTAGACTCCCACCTGACTTGGCATTAATAAATTTCCCTAACTGTTTTGACACAGACATGGCATTCCAGCTCAGGGAAAGAAACCCCCCAACCCTATAAGATATCAAAAGTGTAGTTGTAAGTGTAGGGGCTAATTTATTAGCCAAAAGAGCTAGAGTTAGGAATGAAAGAAGAGGAACAGCTAAAGATGAACCTTCACCCTCTGATATTAAAATAGATATCTTAGCTAAAGGCATGGAAAGGTTAATGGATAGAATAGAGAATATGGAGAGGAAACCTCAATGGGATAACCAACAGGCCCCTCCGGTTAGAAACCCAAACTTCAGGAAAAACCAAAACCAAAACCAAAACACTAGAAAAAATGGACCTGATCAGAATATTAGGCCTCATTTTCAAGAAAACTATGCAGAAATATCCCAGCTTGAAGGTCCAGAAGAAGATACACAGATTAATCTGATGGGATTAGATGATGAAGATACTGTTTTCCTAACCCAAGATGAGCAGGAACTACATATGCTGCAGCAATTGAAAATCTAGTCTGGAGAGACATTTGATTATAAACAAGCATATGATTCTGCCATCTTTGAAGTACATAAATAGTATAACCTAAGGAGCAAAAAGAAATTTGATATCCTTGACCAAACCAAGAAAACGATGTCAAATCAACCTAAGAAAATCAAAGAAGCCCCAGTTTCTAAAATCCTCCAGATTCTCCCTTGACAGAACCAGAATCCTACTGGCCCCACAATTGTAGATATAACCCCTTATCAACCCTCTGATGATCAAACCTCCACTTCAATTCCCCCAAGAAAACCAGTGGACACATCTCAAAACACCCAGTTTGAAAACCTAGAAAAAGAGGTCCCCAATAAAGGAAAAGAAGACCATCCCACTCGAATTCCTACTCAAATAGAGAAATCCCCTTTGCCTTTTATTCTACGAGCAGAGGTAGCCAAACTAAAGATTTCAGTCCCTTTAACATAACTGATCAAGAATGTAATGTACAAAACACAAATAAACTAGACCCTGAACATTGCTGAAAATGAGTATTCAATCAACCTGTTTGTTGACCAACCAGAACTTATTTTTGGTCCAGATGTTAATGGAAAATGACTAGAAGGAGGAGTACCACCTTTCTACATAAGCCTTAACATCCATGGTAAAATTCAGCAAAATGCAATGTTGGATTCTAGAGCCTCACACAATTTAATGCCCAAATCAGTAATGGAAAAATTAAACTTAGACATTACAAGGACTTACAAGGACTTATTCTCATTTGACTCAACCCAAGTAAAGTGTCTATGATTGATTAAAGAATTGTGTGTTACCTTAGTTCAATATCCTGCCAAAAGCATCCTGATGGATATTGTAGTTGCTGATATCACACCAAAGTATGGCATGCTGTTATCTAGATCATGGGGAGCCAAACTTCAAGGATCTCTACAGCTTGATATGTCATATGCAACAATCTTTGTGTTTGGACAACCTAAGAAGCTATACTAAGAAACTTTAATGAAATACATGGTAAGTAGCCAGGATCGAACTCAAAAATTTCTTATCTACTCCGTACATTCAAACATTGATTCTTTTATTCTGTATAATGCTGATCAGACACAAGAAACTCTTTTAGACAGTGTTGATACAGAACGAAAAGAAATTACAGTTTCTATTCAAAATGAAGCTAACCAAACTTTATAACTTTCCAATAAACAAGATAGGCAAATTGCTTTAGATGAGGAAATGTTTGTTGCACCAGATGATGAAAATTATGAACATGAGATATTATGGCATCTTGAATTTGATGGATCAATAAATAAGTTTGGAGCAGGAGCAGGAGTATGGATATACAATTTGGAGAATAATCATTCAGAAGGCCATGCTTACAAACTAAATTTTAAATGCACTAACAATATGGCAGAGTATGAAGCACTAATTCTAGGTCTTAAATTAGTTAGAAGTCTAGGAGCTAAAAGAGTTTATGTTATGGGAGACTTTGAATTGGTCATAAAACAAATTGATATTATATATACGACCAAAGACCCTAGATTAAGTTGTTATATAGTAACCATTGTAGAAATACTAAACACTTTCTTAGAAACCAAGCTTGCTATAATTCCTAGAAAAAATAATATGCAGGCTCAAGTTTAGCAATGTTTACCAGAACTTGCAAGTTACCCTTTCAACCTAACTACCAATACACTGCTGAAGTTAGGCACAAACCTGCAATTCCTGATAATTTGAAGAACTGGAAAATATTTGTTGATGACAAGAAAATAAACTACTTTTTAATCTTAGAAGGAGAATTTGTAAATAGTAATATAGATACTGACACATCAATAGATCCTAACATTAAAAATGACATATAACTAAATCACATAGAAAGTAAAAAAGTATATATATTTTATCCTACTAAATTTACTAAATCAGATGTAGAAAACCTAAAGAAAGTTGAGATTGATGAAATAATTAATGAAGACACTAAAGTAATTAATCTCAAAGACAATTTCTTTCCCAAGGGATTAACCCATTTGGAAGATCTGTTTGATTCAAATGATGTTCCTAGGAAGCCTAAAATGGAACCTTTGAAATCTGATATAGAGGAGTGTAATATAGGCACTAATGAAATCCAAAATTGATAAAACTTTCAAAATCACTACCTTTGACTGAAGAAGTGAAATACATTGAGTTACTAGAAGAATTTCAAGACATCTTTCCTTGGAGTTATGAGGACATCAAGCCCTATGACACCAACATCATACAACACACAATCCCTATAAAAGAAAATCAGCAACCTTTCAGACAAAAACTTAGAAGGATAAATCCTTTCCTACTACCCTCAATTGAAAAGGAGATCCAGAGAATGTATGATGCTAAGATAATTGCACCCATCAGATTTTCTGATTAGGTTTCTAACTTGGTGCCAACTAGGAAGAAAACTGGTGAGATCAGACTTTGTGTGGATCTGAGAAACCTCAACAAAGTGTCACTAAAAGACAATTACCCTCTCCCTAAAATGGATCACATTTTACAGAGATTAGTTGGAGCAACCAAAATCTCATTATTGGATGGGTCTTCTGGTTACAATCAGATTTTAGTTCATCCTGATGACCAAGCCAAAACTGCCTTTACTACTCCTTGGGGCACATTCATGTATGTGAAAATGCCTTTTGGACTAATGAATGTAGGAGCCACTTTCCAGAGGGCTATAGATATAGCTTTTGATAAAGAAATTCATGATTTCCTAGTGATATACTTAGATGACATTACTGTATTTTCAAAATCTGACAACGAGCATTTAGATCATCTAATGAAGGTTTTTATTAAATGCAAGAAATATGAAATTTCTTTGAACCCTAAGAAGTCTTTGTTTGGGTTAGACGAAGGAAAGTTATTAGGTCATATAATTTCAAAAGATGGTATCCAAATAGACCTTGCAAGAATAGAAGTCATCTTATAGATACAACATCCAAGGAACATTAGAGAATTACAAGCTTTCTTAGGAAAAATTAACTTTCTTAGAAGATTTCTTTCTAATGTAGAAAAATTAGTTAGATCACTAAACAATATGTTGAAAAAAGATTTGACCATAAAATGGACTATTGAGGCTAAGAAAACCTTTGAAGACATTAAACTAGCCTTAACTAAAACACCAGTTTTAGTCAACCCAAAATTTGACAGAGATTTCATCTTATTTTCCTTTGCTTCTGAGCATACAATTGCTGCAGTTTTACTGTGGAAAATGACTAGGGCTATGAACAACCTATTGCTTTGTTTAGAAAATCCCTGAGAGATGCCCCCCTAAAATATAACATAATGGAAAAGCAATCCTTTTCTTTGGTCAAAGCCATCAACGATTTTAGGGTGTACATTTTATATTCTCATATAGTAGCCTATGTTCCTAATTCAGTAGTCAAAGACATCGTAACTCAGGGAGGTCTATATGGAAAAAGAGGAAAGTGGATTGCTACTATTTTAGAATATGATATTGAGATCAAACAAACTAAGTTAATCAAGGGCCATAGTTTAGCGAAGCTCATAGCTAAATCAAACTATCAAGCCTTAGATATAAACTTCATTGCAGCAATAGATGATGAGGAGGAGATGGAAACTCCACTAATCAGCCATGCCTTTATTGAATCACCATGATATGCTGATGTTATATATGTTTTACTAAATTTATAAGCTCCTCCTTAACTATCTAGGACTAGAAGTAGGTTTTTAAAGATGAAACTCTTAAAATTTTGTATATTAGACAATGCTTTGTTTTGGAGAGATCATGAAGGCATTCTTCTCAATTGCCTATTAAAAGATGAAACTAACAAGGTGTTGCAAGAGTTTCATGCAGGTGACTGTGGAGGACACCTTTACTAGAAAACCACTGCAGATAAAATTCTTAGAGCTGGTTTCTACTGGCCAACTTTGTTTTCTGATGTCAAGAAATATGCAACCTACTATCACAAATGCCAAATTTTTGAGGGAAAGAAAAAGCTTTTACCTTTACCCTTAAAACCAATCTCTGCTCAAGTGCCTTTTCAACAATGGGGTCTAGACTTCATTGGTGAAGCTCACCCACCCTCCTCTGCCCAACACAAATGGATCCTTACTGCCACAGACTACTTCACAAAATGGATTGAGACCATACCTTCAAGGCAAGCCACTGACACGATTTCGATGTCCAATTAAGCTCATTACTGATAATGCAGCAGCCTTTAAATTCAAAAGAATGATAGATTTCTGCAACAAGTACCATATAACCCTGGGCCATTGCACAACCTATTATCCTCAAGGAAGTGGACTGGCAGAGTCCTCAAACAAAAGCCTGGTAAGCATCATCAAAAAGTTGTTGGAGGACAATAAGAAAACATGGAATAAAAAGCTAGTCAATGTCTTATGGGAAGACAAACTAACCACTAAGAAATCAGCTGGTACTTCTCCCTATCAACTAGTTTAGGGAATGGAAGTTGTTTTTCCATCTTCCATAGGAACACCAGTAATGAAGTTGCTTCAAGAAATGTAGGTTGAACCAAATAGTATCCAAATGAGAATCAACCAAACCATTCACCTTCAATAAACTGGGGAGGAAGTATACATCAGGTCTTAGGTTGTACAGGAAATGATTAAAAAGATTTTTGATAAGAGGACCAAAGCTGAAGACTTCTACCTTCATGACAAAGTACTCAAGTGGGATTCAAGGAGGGAACACAAAGGTAAACATGGGAAATTTGATTTC
Source organism: Pinus taeda (assembly GCA_000404065.3). NCBI lineage: Eukaryota > Viridiplantae > Streptophyta > Pinopsida > Pinales > Pinaceae > Pinus > Pinus taeda. The sequence continues at coordinate 100,379 of APFE031666326.1, forward strand.
CTCTGGAAATGCCCATATGTCATTTATGCTTTTAGGGGTACTAATGCTTTCTTCCTAAGAGAAATGGATGGCATAGAAGTAGAAGGAGGGCCAGTAAATGGTCGAATGCTCAAACACTATTTTGAACATAACTACTTATTTTTATTTCCCACTCTGCATATTTCATTTTCCAAACAGTCTAGTGTGGATTAGATGGTGATTTTTGAAGTTGAAGCCTAGAGAGAAGGCCCTAAGCTTTGAAAGATTCACTGTCATAAGTATTAATAATGCAGAAGCATAGAGGAACATTAGGAAAAGTAATATCAACCACAATTCAAAGGCTGTTGATCTACAAAGTTCTTTACATTTCACTAGGAAATGCCATCCCCAAGTGGAGCCACTGTTAGGTTCCTATACCAATAGGAGTCATAATTTTGAATAATTGAGATTAAGCCTTGTAATATTGTACATACTTTTGATTTCTACAGATGTTTTCCATATTACAAATTAAATAATATAAAGAGAGTATGTCCTAAAATAATAATCAAAGGACAAAAATAATGAAAAGGTAAAAAAAAAATGAAAATATATGAACCCCAAAGGAGAAAAAGATACCATGAAAGTGAGCAATTCAAGATGCCACTACTATTTACTTTTTTTCTCAATAAAATGCTGTGTGCAGCTTGTTACTCATGCCACAATCCATGGTAGTCAAATTGTTTAATGTTGGATATTTCATGTTTTAAATTTTATGTTTGTAGTTAGAGAATAAAATCTAGCCAAACAATGTAATCTTGGCAGATCATTAGATAGGTAGAGTGAATAAATGGACTCATCAGTTTAATCTGAGCCCGTAGATGATATAAGGTTAGAAATAGTTAGTTTACTTTGTAAAGAAAAGAAAATGTTTGAATAAGGGTTTACTAGCCTAAATGCACCCTAATAAAGTGAAGAAAAATTGTAGGATGAGTAAGTGGGTAAGTAGTAGAAAGGTTGCAGAAATGTCACGTGATTTTACAACTGCACTTATGTCATCATATTAAATGCAATTTTCAAAAGTGCATAAGTAAAGGGCAAAGCAAAAAAAATTGTTTACAATACAATTTATTTAACATCCCCATCATTCATTTTAATGCCCATGACACTGACTAACTTCCTTTCTCACAATAAAAATATTAATACATATAGTTCTTTAAGTCAAAGAGGCTTAGAGCATTTCTCTATCTTATGGTGGGACTGGACCCTCGGCTTGATGACTTAAAGAGGGAAGGTGTTAAATTCCCTTATAAATCTTTCAACCCCCTCACAAAACTCTTTTTCCTAAGGTTATGTTCTCTTTCCTAGGAAAACCCCTTTTAAAGCATGTTTTATATAAAAAAACCCACCAAATACACTTATCCTAAAGTACTAAGTGTACGTAACGCACATAACATTTCATATACCAAAGTACAATACCCCTACGACTCATTTCACCACATATTAACTTTTTAACTTTATTATTTAAATTCCCGAAAAACCCACTACCCCGTATATATTTAACTCCCTTATACAAAATAACCCCACCCCTTAGCTTAGTTATAGAATATATTACTACCTCGTAATCCCACAAATATATTAAATCTCACCCTTAGTACTTAATCCTGCATTAAGATGCCCTGATGAGATTAAGTATTAAACTAATCCATTATTCTCGGTGATTAGACCCATCGGTCCCCCCCATAAACTCTTTGCACAAAGAACCGCACAACTTCGCCTCCCAATCACTGTCGATCATCCCACTCCCACACCTAATGCCCCACAGGCATATCAGGCTAGCCCAGCGTCCACCTTCTACCCGCCCAATAAGGCGGCTTTTCCCCTGACCCCCGATGCTACATGTCAAATGATTAATGGAATCAGGCAACCCCTCACGAATACTGCTTGCACCATAGAAGCGGTGCGATGGACCTCCCAAACTGCTTCCCCCTTCCAACAGAAAACCATCACTGTTCATTAATTAGTGAACCTGCCAAAATTAATCATTTTCCATATAAAAAGCCTAATTGCCCCTCTTTTCACTCTTTTCACGTGTTTGCCTTTGAGAACTGAGAACGTCGTTACAACCCCTGCAAACAACTGAATTGCTCACAAACCTCCACCATTTCTCCACAGATGCTATAGAAAACCGAGCTCGTTCATCAAGTCCGTACCAATACCGTATGAACCTCTGCAGCTGCCATCAACCACCCATTTACAGTCAGTCACTTTTGCCCAATTTCCAGGTATTTAACCGTGGAACTCCAACTCCATTGTCTAATTCCAAGTCAATTCACCCTCTTGACACTGTTAGTTAAGCAAAAAATATCAAATTTACTTAAATTTTAACACTATGAAACCATAAACAAAACTGCAAAACCTCCACTGCCCTAAAAACTTTGAATCACCCCCGACATTCAAATCCACAAGAACTGATTATGGATGTCATAATTTCTATGGATGTAAGGCCCATTAGTACACTTGATTTAGACCTGGACCACCTTTCTTTAGCAGATAAGGATTTCCAAATAAAAGACACCACTATCATAGAACCCCTGCTCAAAGTACATTGCCAAAGTAGGGACTGCTACTTGAACCATGCTGATGAAATTGGCCTTTGGGAGTAAAATTTGCCCAAGTATCAGTTCCCCAAGTCCACATTTTTCCTGAGATTGTTCATATGTGCTATGCATGCTATGTCCCCAATCATAGAACCGTCATGTCTCATGACGAGAAGGTCCTATTCACCATCACTACCGAGTCCATCAATGAAATGTTGCAGCTCCAACCAGGGCCAAACCTAACTCCCCTCTCAATTGGAGACTTGTCGGACCTATACCCCAAACTTAGCTCTGCAAAATTGGCCCAATTGTTCCAAACCTTCATCAGAGAAGAGAAGCACAGCCCTAAAGACTCCCCTACATATGTAGCTGCTATTTTTTCCCCATGGGGTCAAAACATTGTAGCCATGATATCTTTGTTTTGGGTTACTCCACAAGTGACTATATTGATGAAATTATCCTTACTTTCATGTCTATCTATACTCCAAGGTACCCTCCTACTGTCATTTATGACTATGCCCAATTTATAGCTGATAGGATGCATGAGAAATTCCTTAGAATGAACAATTAAAGGTTTTTCAAGTAATCCTCAGTTTTATACCATATGTTCTTATATTATCAATCAGAAAAGTTCCCATTCACCCTTCAAAAGCTGGACACCAAGGGTCAACCCAGGTCAGTCATTTTTTGACCCTATTGGTCCACCAATATCAGTCTCCATACTCTTATTCAAACTTCATTGATTTATTTGTACATCCAATCATGACAATGTTAACTGGAAGCTGCCCTCCTAGAATTAGTCAAGAAATAAAGAGAGTCCTTCAATTGTCAAAGTAGACTAAAGTGGTTGACTGGTACCTTAAACAAAACCATGCAGAAGTCAGAATATATGGTTGCATGCTTGCACCATATAAGTTGCCAAGATACCTCCCCATGAGGTTGTTTTCCTTAGAATATTATAGGCAAATCATCAATGCAGATGAAGTCAGCTTCGTCAATGCCAAGAAGAAGGCTTATTTCAAGATAAAAGACCAACTAGGCCCCTTCATATGTAACTCTAGGGATGGCTGGCAAAGAGGTAGATTTGATATTATAGAACATGAAGTTCCAAAGAAGTTTTGTTTGGAGATATTATCCTTTGAAATTCATCACCAAGAAGAGATAAAAGGTTAAGCTAGGACCTTTCATACACCATCCCATACCCGAAATAGAAGCATATGCAAACTAGGGTGGAAGTTACCCTAGTAGACCAAGATAGCACTAGCGTAGACGTAGAGAATGCTCTAATTGATTTAGAAAAGAAGCTTGATGAAAACTCTTTTCTGCAGGTACTAGAAGGACTAGAGACTACTATGAGTACCCCTCCAATCATGGAGACTGCTTAGAATGAGGACAAGATCCCAAGAAGAAACAGAGAAGGGGCTTCCACTTCAAGAATGGCAACCTCTGATTTGCTGCAAGAATCAAATAAGAGGCAAAGAATAAATCCAGCCTCTGAGCAAGAATATACTAAAGGCTCAACTGAGGTCACAACTACAGAAGCAGAAAGAGGTAGGTTGACCACTCCGTCTGAAGGCATGAAAGAGCCTTCCACATCACAAACTCAAATGTTGTAAAGGCAACATAGTGTTGAAGTGTCTTCGTTTAGAATTCCTGTTGATAAAGATCAAGATATCAAGGAGGGATACAAAGAAATCAAAGCTAGAAATGAGAGGGTTAAGGTCCAAACATATGAAAAATACCTAAAGCTGACTCCTACCAATCAAATAAGGCTAATGCTAGCCGTTAACATTAAAGAGGGGAAGCTACAGATGTCATTCATCAAGCCTACAGCCCAGCAGCCAAAGACAACATCAGATTTTAAGAATGTGGATTTTGAAGTGTTGGCAATGGATATTCATCCCATAGACCCGATTGAATTACACAAACAGGTTGTATAGATGATATACTCCACCCTGAGAGGTAAAGCCATAGCTTCCCATCAGCTACAGGACTCTCTAAACAACATCTCAGCATAATGCTTGTTAGAGAAGGCCTCTTCACAGGCCAAGGGTACAAGGATGAAGTCCTTAGAGGACTTAGTGATTGCATTGGGACACGATCCCAAGGATATAAAAGCTACATAGAAGCTTATTAAGAAGAAAAATGATGATATTGATGCACTTAAGAGGAAACTGAAAATACCCCAGTTGCAACATCCTCAAACTTTAGAAGTCATAGAGAATCAAACCAGACATGAGGAGTTGATGGAATTGGTCTTGAAACTAAATGATCAACTTAAGGAGACAGAAAAGGAGTTGGATGATTTAATTCAGTTGAAGCAAAGCCACTTGGCCAAAACCTCCAAGGATGTCTGATCCGGATTTAAACAGGAACGCAACAAATTACAGAGATAACCATATACACAAATATGCAGCGGAAATAATACTTCATTTCATTAATGGAAAATACTGAAATATGCTTACAATCAGAAATGGAAATAAACTAGCTAGGGCGATGGTAGCTTATCTCTGAGAAGAGATGTGTTGGCTACATGCCTCTGAACTGACTTACAATGAGGCTCGAAGGCCTATTTATTGTTGAGAAACAATGAAAAACCCTTAACATTCCAAAACCTAACCCTAGGAGATGAAACGCCCAACTGTGGGCCCCGTTTGGGGGTAAGTTGGTACATCAACTTCCCAGGGTCGTAATTTTAGCATATGATCTCCGTTTGACGCGTACAATAGCTCATTAGAAAGATCTATTCGAGCACTATCATTGTTTCCATGGACCCGTGTTGCCCCCGGATTCCCAAAAAACGTCGTTTAGGGCCTCAAAACGGCTCCGGAAGTTCAGGACCCGAAAAACTGCTAAAAATAGTAAGTTGTGCTACAATTAAGGAAACTGAAAATGCTGAGAGAGACAATTGTGGGGGTCCAAATGGGATAGGTGGGTGGCCACCAACATCCACCTGGATCAGAGCTGGGATGGATACCTAAGAGTTTTGCACAATTTTTGGGTAGAGAAGTTAACTGCTGCCCAAATTTGCATGAATCCTGGGCTGAACAACCTACTATTGGGAAAATTTTTGAAAATCCTGCTGGGAGGGTTGGCTGGCAGGATTGCACAATTCCTAGAGGGAAGGATGGTTTCCCTCCAAAAATGTGCAATTTTAAAGGGGAAGCTGCTCAACCTAGAGCTGGACCAAGTTCGGGTGAACAACCTATGAGGGGAATGGATCAAGCTATGATTGATAGGCTGCCTTTGTGCAGGAAAGACATTGAAGCTTGTGAAATTGACCAAGCAAGGCAAGCTGCTATGAAGGTGGGAAGGGAGGCTCCAAAACGAGGCTAAGGAAAAATTTTGGAGGGTGGTTGTAGCCGTTACAACACTTGGTGACACACTAGTAGAAATCTAGCTCTCTGAATGAACCTTATTCATGAAAAACAAGTCTAACACTTCCGGAAGTATTGTTCAGTTTTCATCTCATCTTCATTTCACACTAACTTGATTGTAAGATGTAGCATTTGCCAAAACCTTGGTTGATTGACACCCATTCCAAGCTAAGGCAACATAGTTGTTTCGATTGTGGTTGAGGGGTATATAGGTGCACAAGCAGTATAGCCGTTAGAGTCTTAGTTTCATCTCTGGTGTTGCTCCACTGCTAGCAGGCTTGGACTGTAACCCAGTGGAGTCACATAGGAACATAAGCATGACTCCGCTGCCAGCAAGCCTGGTTAGTACCTCGGTGGAGTTACTTGCATCACCTCCATGCACAGGAAGCCTTTCTCTTCTTTCACCTTATTCATTTTTCATTTTGATTTTTTTTTTGTTTTCATTGTGCATAGAAATTATTCATTTCAGAGGCAGAAGAGGAATCTAGACTTATTAAGAGAAAAAGAGGTTTTTCTAGTAGAGAAGTAGTTTATTATATCTCTGACGTGCCTACAATGGTTTCCCCCTTACCTTACCCTAGTTGACTAAGCTAAGAAGGGTTAACCCAAAAAGAATCGACTAGAGAAGGTGACACTAGTTAACATGCAAGTGTTATGTTTACACCAATGTTCACTTCGAACAATACATATTTTCCTTCAACGTATCATTGACTAAAATTAACAAGCTCATCATATAGAGGTAGGATCACAAACAACCAAGTAGTGATAGTTGTACGAGCACTCTTGTAATTTACCCAGCTTGCTTCAAGAGTCATACATGGCTTCATACAAAAATAACCTATGAACGAAACAAGTGAATGAAGTAACAGTAAAAAAAGCAAAGGAAGAGCAAAAGCAAAAATGAAAGTGAAGTAAGTAAACAAACAAGAAAGAAAACAAACAAGAAAATAAAGCACATAAGAAAACAAGCATGCAAGAAAACAACTGAAAGCAAACACTACTCCTACTCCTACACTAATGGTACATGGGCCTGATCATGTGAAGTGATACTTCCAATGCATCCACCGACACATTGGTAGACCCACGTTGGTGAAGGCTTGGTCCGTGATCAACCCAGTTGTGTGAACCAACGAGAAAGAAAGATATAACAATGAAGACAACCACACTTCGTGATTTAAAGTGCCCACGGGACATAAGTGAGCACATGTGCATGACGATCAGTCTGTGGACTTATCATGGTGCTTTGTGACACTATGTGCAACTTTGAAGCATAAGCACACTCTTGACTATGACATGCAAGCAAACGAAAGAAACAAAGATAACTTACATTGTGCATGGGTGCTTGCAATGTAAGACTCCTCCAATGCATGAGCAATGGGATCGTGTGGTTCGAGAGGAAGAAGTAAAATATGAGTGTTGGATTGATCTTGAGTGAATGCATATGAGTGATGAGGAGCTTTGAGTGTTTGAACAATTTCCTGACTGGAAGCGAAACCAACCTTAAGAGAGTGAGGGCTTGACATAACCATCGGCTTGGGCTAAAGTGCTTCGATGATCTATGGGGTTTCAACTTCGTTGATAGATGGATCTTCATAGACCAATGGCTTAAACGGATTAACAATGAGTGAATAAACATCATGATCAGATGTTGAGGTGAAGATATCATGACAACTAGGATCAGAAAATTCATGATGTTGGTTGGCATCCTCATGGTTTGATGAATCGCATAAAGGGATAGATGAGGAGGAAGGGTGTTCACCCTTTTCATTTCTGGAAAAGATAGATGAAGGATCAAGTGGATCTTCAATGAATAGCTTATCCTCTCCATTGTCAAATGATGGACTAACATCCGGTGAGTCCTGTGAGTGATCAACAATGGGTGCATCCATTGACGAAGACACATATGCAAAATCATGGATGGAAGGTTCACCAAATAGGTTAGGAAAGAATAGAGGGGGCTCGGGTAGAAGGGAGTCATGCTTCGCCGAGTGTTGATGTTCAAGCTCCCACTCATACTCTTCATGAATGACAGTGCATGTTGGTTGTGCAACATCAACTCTTTCCATGGGTTGTTCCTCATTCACAACAAGTGAAGTGTCTGGAATGAACAAACACAAGACAACATCGTCTGGAGGAACACTAGAGTGTGAAGAGCAAGGTCGAAGAAAAGAATGCATATGAGAACTCAAAGTACTCACAACCACATCTGCACAACAATTGGGTGGAGTGATGTTGGGAGAGTGTGAAGGATGAACAAGTGCGTGAGCATGATCCTCAACATCATTGAGCAGTGGTGGAGCTATTGAATGGGAGGGAGGCAAACAACCGGTTGAGATAGTGCCTACTCCCACAAGAGATTGCACAGTTCCATCAATGAAGAATTTTGAGTGAGGCTTGATATCAAGCTTCCTCTTAGGATGGGTAGATTTCTTAAGGTAGTACTCGAACCAGTCCTAAAGATAAGAAAATTTCATTTGGCTCCTCGAAGCTTGAAACTGCAAGTCACAGAAGCGCTGCCAAAAATCAATAATAGATCCATGTGGAGCCTTTCATTGTTGTAATAGTTTCTGGTCAAGATGGTATGCATCAAAATTATAGAACGTTTCTTCAATAAGATCATAGAAGTGCTCAAATGAGTGCATGGTGTCAGCTGGTAGGTTGAACACCCAACGAAATGGAGATTCACAAAGTGTGTATGCAAGCAGCAAACTAGCCTATTCATCAGAAAACTCATCTTCCTCATAAGTCATGAAAAGAAAGTTATGTAAGTGCTTAGGCCAAGACACTTCGCCTTCACCATCATACGTGTGAGTGGAAAAGAGATCAAAAAACTTCCCCAAGATGGAGACATCTTCACAATTCTAAAAACACCTCGGGGGAAGAAGAGTGCAAGACTCCATGAAAGATATGCAAAGGTTCAAAACTAGATGAGGGTGCACCTCTTGTCATCAATCCCTCCTTCTATCACCATAAATGTTGACAGTGTTGGACCCACCAACATGTCAAGGGGATCTCTTCGGTAAAAAGTCCCAATTAGACCCCAGACCATTTGGTGTAGGAGTCCCAGTAGTGGGTTGTAAGGTAATGCCTTAACCACGGTGTAGCATAGAGGCAAGTAGAATAACTCTGTCAGTAGCAAGGGTGTGACTGATGCAGTGAGTTAAGGAAGGTGTATGAGAGGTTCCGAAACTTCAAAGGGGGAAGGAGGTGAATGTGAGTTCCATGTTTAAAGGTATTAGTCCCAATTTGGTTAGGAACACACAACACAAAGGACATGCATAGCTTCTGACAGAGTAGTCCACTCGGATGCGGTAGTGACATAATACAAGGTAAGATAAAAAGCACAACACTCACGATCAGTCTGAGATGAGTGTGACGCGGTTCTTATAGCAAGGTTCTAGTGAAAGGTTTGTCTGATGTCTAGCAGAACAGTGGACATAGACGATGAGAGCATTAACAACATATCCAACACATTAACAACAAGATTCATATAATTTCCTCTGAATCAATTCATACACAAGTACGTAAGTTAAACAACACATATCATTAAAGCAACTGGAGCAGTCCTAATACAATAACAACATATGCATGAAAATATTCTAGCTCTTATTATATAATGAAGTGTAATTCACAATCATACAATACATCCATGTAAACCTAATAGCCTCAACATTGGAAGGTTACAACCACATCTTCCTACTCCTCCAAAGAGATGTACTAGCTCTGTGCAGTGGAGAAGCCAAGGTGCATTACAATATTGTCCAAGCCTTCTTCAAAATAGTCTTAATAGAAGCTTGGCTAACCAAAAGCCTATACAATGAGTTATGAGGGACTATTTATAGCAAAGGGTGGGGTGACCCTTGACATTCCCCTTGTGATAGTTCAACACCCTCATGAATCTTCACCTACTCTATGACTGTTACATCCAACTATTGACACTTTACTTTGGTGAGGCAGTTCGCCGATTGGGCAAATGACCGTGCAAAGCAGTTTCATGCATGTGATAGAAGTGAGATAGAAATGAAAACTGAAATAGATTTAGGACAAGCTAGCATACATGTAAATGAAAACAAACATTCAAATAAATCAAGTAAATACTACTCACACAAGTGAAAACTCAAAAAGTGATAGAAATGCAACACAAGGCATGGGAATTGGGCTTACCCCAAAACAACTGAGCTGAATGTGTTGACTGCTCCTAGATGTGATGTGGGATGTTAGAGATACAAGTTTGATGTGAGGAATGAGATTTGCAGCATCCGATTGATTCTTTTTTATAACATCGAGGTTGTGACATGCATGCCATGAATCTAGGGGAAGCGACACATGGTAGGAGGTTTCGGAATTGATCCTTGCATGTAACCTCCAAGTACTAAACATAGATCCTTGAAACAAGGGATGCCTTTGCATGGTACCTTTGGAGAAGTAGCCCCTTCATGCAAGTTTATCTTGCTTATTCTTGGAGGGGAACCGGTCAACTCAGTTGCACATACAAGAGACTGCTTGACTATTGGAGAAAAATATGCATTTTTGGCTAGGAGCTGGGCTAGCTTCCCAAAAGATTTGCACAATTTCTTGGCAAAGTAGCTGATTGCTACCAAGATCTACACAAATCCTAGGTTGAATAGCCTACTTCTGGGAAAATTTGTGTAAATCCTGCTCGGAGGGTTAGCTGGTAGGATTGTGCCATCCTGGAGCCCAGCAGGCTGTCAGAGAGGATTGCGCAATTCCTAGAGGGAAGGCTGATTGCACTCTAGAAATGCACAATTTTCAAGGGGAAGCTACTCAGCCTGTAGCTGGACCAAGTCCGGGTGAATAAATTGTGAGGGGAATGGATCAATCTATGACCGACTGGCTGCCTTTGTGCAAGAAAGACACTGAAGCTTGTGAACTTGATGAAGCACAACAAGCTACTGTGAAGGTGGGAAGGGAGGCTCCAAAACGAGGATAAGGAAAATTATTGGAGGGTGGTTTTAGCCACTACAATAGATTCATACATATTTATACAGAATAGTCCATGCATGCATGCATGCATAATTAAACATATACATATATCATTTAGAGTAAACAAGATAACATATAATACAATACAACATATGTATGAAACATGTTGGCTCTTATTATATTAAGGAGTGTAAGTTCTAGTCATACAATACATCCATGTCCAACCAATAGTTCTTATAGCGGAACGCTACAACCACAAATGCCTACTCCTCCAAAGAGATGAACTAGCTCTGCACAGTGGATAAGCCAAGGCTTGTTGTATAGTATTGTCCAAGCTTTCTCTAAGATACTCCTATCAAAGCTTAGCTGACAAAAAGCACTTACAATGAGTTATGAGGTTCTATTTATAACAAATGGTGGGGTGACCCTTGACATTACCCTTTGTGATTGTTCATCTACCCTCATCACTCTTCATCTACTCTATGAGTGTTACATTCAACTATCGACACTTGAACTTCCACTTGACAAGGCATTAGAGTACAATGCGCATGTGCCCATGTGAAAGAAAATGGCTTGAGCAATCCATGGAAGACATCACTGACACTCGGTCCATTTTGATGAGACCAACTCTTTGACATTCTTGTGATGGTGAAGGTGGTGAGTTGATGCCAAGCTTGGTCATCCATGATGGTGTGCATGTGCTCCATAATGACATCTTACTGAAGTGAACTCTTGTGTCCGTTGCATCTCAATGCGTTGGTGTGGCTCATCCATCCAACTAGCCTACTAACATGTGCATGGTCTTCTTGGGTTCGAGAAAACTAATAACACACTGATGCATAATGCTTGTGATGATCTTCTAGTGTGTGCGAGTGGTCATGCACATCAACTGTGAACTACATGTTTAACTCCAATCGGAATTGCTTCTTGTCTTTTCCTCATTGAATGTGTTGAATGGCTGGAATTGCATGCGTGTGCACAGTGACATGCATGCAGTTGAACTCCCTTGCATGCGATCAACAACACTATTAACCATGTCTACTTCGTTCCAGCTATTGGGATGGATCTATAACTTGTACGATTACAATTTCATTTGTGAGTGCATGTTACGGCCATTGTTGTACCTGTTCCTATTGCAACTAATTCTCTCATCTATGCAGCTCCTGTTCTTCCTTGAGTTGTTGCTTGAGCATATGAAACTCCTTCTCTCTTCCCTTCTCTGCCTTCACGTGATCTTCATGTCATGCCATCACCTCATAGCCTAAGTCTCCAAAGTTGCTTTCACCACAAGTAGATATTCTTGAGATTGCAAATTTGTTCCACCTCTGTGTTGTCAACAACCTTCCTCTTACGTTCATTATATACGATATGTTGCCTTCATCTATTGTTCATGGTGTTGGTTGCTGTGATGTTGCTATCATCATATCTTGATGTCCTTGTCTATGAATAACTTGATGTCTTCATGGGTAGGTAAGTTCATAGACACTTGATCGACTGCATCCCCAAGTGTTCTCTTAATGATGTTTCTGACTCTGCTCTCCCAAAAACCATTGTACCTATGCTACTAAGGGGCATATGAACACCTATGATACCTAGAGACATGGAAAAACTCGTGGCAAGCATTCTGTCAGTCGAAAACCAAAATGAACTTGAGAATTGACTTGCAACATACCTATGTGACTGATCATGAAGGTTGTTCAATTTCCACTAGGAGGTTGGGAGACTAACCCCCAAGATTGTGCAAGGCACAGTCTGAGCTGTCAGGAGGCTGACTGACTACTGGAACTATGTAATACATAGTTTAGACTGGCTGCTGACTACTTGAATTGCACAATACACAATCTCATCTCACAATGGTTGCAGGCTCATTGAATTCATTACGCAATTTTCTAGGCCAACAGTCACTGTCCCTAAGAATTGTGCAATGCAATACTGGAGGACAGTCATTGGGTAGAAATGCGAATTTCCTGAGAGGAAGATAGAGCCTTCACATTAGGATTATGCAATGTTGTCTTGGTGAGGTAGAGTCTAGGCCAAGGCTACTCAAACCCGCCGATGGGTAACTGGAAGTGAATGTGGATGTGAATGCATGGAAATATTGAGTGTAGGCATTGTTAGCACCTAAATCCACCTTACGCTGAAAGAAGGAAAAATTCAGGGCAACCAAAAACCATGCTCAGTCTGGTAGCTAGCCCTACCAGAGCAGGAGAGGGCTCTCTCTGAGTCACACTCAGTGAATAAGTAAATGAACAGGCCTAAGATGACTTACAATGAACTATTTATATTAGACTAGTAAGTGAATATAGATACAAGAAGTGATTTTTATTAATGACTGTGTTTCTGGGATGATATGGGATCAATGGAAGTCAATGAACAGAGAACTTAATGTAAAGGCATGGATTACTTTGTGAGGAAAGATAGGCAAAAAGCCTAGAAATTTAGTTTAAGATAGTGCAGAATGGAGAGATTGATTAAGAGGGCGAAAAGGGCATGGACAACATGAATCCTTTTCAACAGAAGAATGAACACTGAACATGAAATTTTCCCACAGGTAGAGCAATAAAATTGAATTCTACCTTAGCTAGCTTAGAAAACTTCACTAGAAATGAATATGAAATGAACTATTATACATAACAAGATACATATGAAACATAAGAGACACATTTTCTACACTCACAACCACATGAATCTCATGAAACAGAGCCACTTCCTTTCATTAATCCTCTGTAAAAAATATATAATGCAGAAATAGAGTTTCTTTCTCACAGTCTCCCAGAAGTTACAAGCCAACTAACCCTTTGAAAATGGTTTGCATACAATATATAGAATGTTCCATGAAGAGATAGAATGCCCAAGGGTTGGGGAGTTACTCAAATCATTACAAAATGAAGGTGGAGAGCCAAACATCAACTACAGGTGCAACGCCACGAACATGACAAATGACTTGGGTGACCCTTTGCCTTCCTTTGCCACTTGGATAAATGCCTATCTAGAGTGAAAATAATTTTAAAACCAACTTAGGTGCTGAAAAAATGAAGTGTATATGAGGGGGCCCACTCATGAAAAGTCGGGAAGCAAAATTTCGCGAAACAGAGGCATTTTGGGCCTTTTTTCCTATATGCGTCGCGCTCTTTTCTGTATGCATCATGCGACTTTGACGCCAGTTTTGAGGCACTTGCAGGAGTCCAAAATGTGCCCAAGTGTACTCGTTGGAAAGCTAGTCCTATATACTTTCTAACCCAAGTGGAATATTTGAATTTGGAGCTCATTTTCCTCTCCAAATATTCATTCTCCCAAAACTACTTCCTGTGTGTCAAAATAGGGGTAGTGAGGCCATGCTTTGGGTGTTTTTGACCTCTTGGAGACTCAAATCATGCCCAAATTTCTTGCTCGAGTACCAGTAGTTGTGATGTTGCATGTTGAATCCAAAAATGCAAACTTTTACTCATTTGGAGCTCCCAATCCTACACGTTGCACCGGTGGCGCAGTACGTATAGAGAAAAAACCTATGTTTGTGCCAAAAAATTCCCATGTGACCAAAATTGTCCCAAATTTCTTGAAATTTGGGCTGGAGGTTCTCTAAGAGGCACTATGTTGGGCCACAAAAGCTTCAGCCAAGATTCGAAGTTGATCTTTCTCTTTTGCCTCTTTTGTTGCTATGCTCAGTTTGGCCTTCAAGCTCCTTATTCAGGCCTTTGCGCTCATGTTCTGTGCCTTGTAATGACAAGCCATCCTCCTCAATATGGTTTTTTCCCTATTGGCCTTCTCCAGGAGTCTCTCTAGGTGTAGATTGACCCACTCTAACCAAGATTGACGGTTGTTGTTGATCTCTTGCTCCAAGGTAGAGAGCTCGATCCCCCTCTGTTGGGCAGCTTGTCGATTCTCACGGATGCTTTGCAGCTCCATGATTTCCTGCTGGTCCCCAAGCTACTTGTTCCTCTACTCCAGATAATTGATGATCCATATGGCCCTCTCCACATTGAGTATCAAGTCTTGGATCTCTGAGTTGTGCTCCTGAATGGTCATCCTAAGTTTGGCATTTTCTGCCTCTGCCTCATCATCCTGAATGAGGATGACATCGGTCTCCTACACACCTAATGGCCCCTCATCATGCATGGGATTCTTGCCCTTGTCTAGTACCTATGTAGTCAATGCTGAAAGTGAGGCCCCTTCCACCCTGGATGGAGATAACACTCGCTTTGCTGCTGCAAACAAGTGCCTACTGCCTCTTTGATATGTAACAAAAACTGGCATGGTAGTGGTCTCATGGTGCTCATGCTGATGAGAAGGATCACCCAACTCCTGCTCTGCCTATGATAGTACCTATGATGTGCTGAAGAAATAATGGGAAATGAAGTCCTCCCAAGCAATACCCTGCAATCCCAACTGATGATCCACCAAAATCTGGATAAGAGCAAACTGATAAACACTATTAAGCTGTTGTTGGGGGGTCTTATGCAGCATGAAGGTGTTCATCATCTCTATGTTCCTGAATATGAAAAATGGGAGGTTCATCATCCTCATGCTGGTGAAGTGCATGAGCAACCAGATGTGATAGGCATACAGTCGAGAGAACCTCCCCTCACAACTGAAGTATTTCATGATCAATCTCATGAGTGGAGCATACTCATCTTTCAAGTATCTGAAGGGAAATACTCTTGTGAGCTCATTCAAGAATATGGCTTTGATGTAAGGCTCATAGTGTTGCCTATCCACCTTCTTCTTCTTATGCCACTGTTCTCCAACATTTGGTATACCTGTTGCCACTGATATAGCTTCGGGTGTCAATGTGAAAGGGACCCCAGCCAAGATAGACTGACCTCCATGTAGATGAAGCACAAATAGATGGCCCAACTCATGATGAACTCTAACATTTTCCACGCTTTGAAAAAATTCAAAACATGATAGGTGCTGGAAGCATGACATGGCAAGAGGGCATGATTGTAACTTGGTAAGGGTAGCGGGTTCATCCCTGACATGTTTGCCAATCTTGTGGTGTCTCCTGGGAGCCTGCTCTTTTGAGGATGAGTCACTCCGTGTCTCCATCTCATACTCAGATGAATGCTGTGATGTCATGACTACAATGTGGACTATGATTAGGCTGCCCTTTTGATGATGGTGTGAGGCTGGGTACCTTTGTAATATTTGTTACCAAGGGGAACAATGAAACAGGGAGTATTAGGAAGGGAGTGATGAAATGGGGATAGGGGTTATAGGGAGAAATTCATTAAGGATATGGGAGGAGTTTGGGTATTTTTATGGGGTAAGGTTTGGCGTTTTGTGTTCACCAAATAGTGGAGGGATAGGGGAGCGGGTTTGGTAGTATTTTAGGGCAGGGAATTTAGGAAAAATGAGAGAGGGAGTTTGGGAAAAATGATAGGTGAGGGAAAAGAGGTGAGTGGAGTGAAACCTTGGCACTAACAAGACACTTTAACAACCCTAGCCATCAATTTCTTGGTGATTTCTTATGGTTGACTTTATGCATTTTGGTGACATTCAAACATCTCAATAAACACCCTATTATTGACAAAATTGGATGAGCAAGTGATTTTAAAGATCCTACCTCTCAATCTGATAGGCTTCACCAAAAATTGGGAGTGTTTGGGCACTTGTTTTGGCCCTTGTCTGTATGCACCGTGCAGAAAGCCTAGTGTGCCATGCCCTAGGTATGCACTGCACCCTTAGAAAAATTGCACTATGGGCAGCCTGCATGTGCGCCTCGCCCTCTATGTGCGCTGTGCTCTTGGGTATATGCGTCGCGCCCTCTAAAACCACCTCCAACTCACTCAAACGCTCACCAATGCACACTCACGCCTTCACAATGCTTCTCCAAGGTTTGTAATAGCACAATGCCTTTGGTTTTGAATTTTTTTTTGTATATATAGCCTTGAAAGAGATGGGTTTAATTTTTGCCTCTTCAAAAACCCATTTTTCTAATGTTATGTTTTGCACTTTTTTCACTGACTTTAAAACACACTGATTTTCACTTTCCCTTTGAAATTTTAGCTCAAATGATGAAATTTTTGGTAGTATTTGTAGGGATTGCATGACAGGACATTTGGCCACGAAAACCATGACTACATCTAAAAAAATCAACTGGCGACTTTTTTGAAAATTTTGTCATAAATGACTTGTTTGACTTTTCTTCAAAACAGAGTTTTGTAGAAGAGTCGAAATCTATCCGCATGATGGTGAAGCTATCTGAACCATAACTATGTAAGGGCCTCACTCTAGCCTACATGGCTTTACTGGACATGTTCAAAGACCAAATTGATGAATTCATAGACCTAGACCTCGAAATGACCTTTGTCCCTTAAAGGACCAGACCTTCACTGTCATGGACTTTGATGATTATTGACAAAAGGCCTGAGCCAGCAGGAGCCAGACATGAGGGGGAATGACTATCATGACCTTCTCCATCAGATTATGGCATGCCCCTAGCGGAATACAACTGGGAGGAGTGGGACACCTAAACATGAAATGCATACAAAATTTTGATCTCTGACGGAGGAATGACCACATCGACTCTAACATTGGCTCCAATAGGGGATGGTAGCTCCTTGGAGGTGCCAAGAATAGTAGACCTCTGGAAGAGCTAGATAGTGCCTTCGTCCATTGGGCTATGGAGTCATCATTTTGATAAATAATATAGGACTCTGACTCATTTATGAAACTAAAATGCGCAAAACACTGACTCAAACTTGACATTGAAATGACTTAAAGGCTAGCTTGAACAACTCTAACGAAACTGAAATAAAATTGTATTTATAGTGATAGTGGAAGCAACGTTGATAACTTAGAAATGGTACCACTTGAGTAGCTGACCATTGATTGGCCCTCCTGGACAATCTTCTCTGTTTATTTCCTTAAGAATAAAGGCGTTCTACCCCCGATATGCTGCAATCTTGAAAGGACCTTTCCATAGGTTTTTGAACTTACCGTGCTTGCCTTTTTCCTCATTCCTTGCACCCCACTTTAGCACCACATTATCCACCTAAAATTTATCCACCTTTGCCTTTCTGTCATAACTTTTCTTGATTTTCTCCTGCAATTTGGATGTGTTCTTGAAAACTTCTTCTCTAGTCTACTGCAAGTGGACCATTTGATTCAGCCTTCTCTGCATGGGATCTTCTTCACTACCAGCCTCTTGAAGAAGTTTGACAATCGGGGTAGTGAGAGAGGAAGGAAATACTATATCAACTCCATAAAAAAGCTCAAACGGTGACGTACCTATGGATTTCTTCTGGCTGCCCTGATCTACCCAAAGCGCATTTACCAACCTCTTATGCTAACTCTTCTTGTTTATTTTCAATAGCTTCTTGATTATGTTGACCAATGATTTGTTTGAAGATTCTGCCAATGCATTTCCTTGCAGATGATAGGCAGTTGAGTGACCCAAAATGATGTGATATTTATGACAAATCTCTACTATCATTTTTGATTTGAAAGATGTTACATTATCAATGATTAGCTTATTCGGACAACCAAAGTGAGACAAGATGTTATTTTCAAGGAATGAAATGATTACCGCATCTGTAGCTTGTCTGGTGGGAATCACCTCAATCCATTTTGTGAAGTAATCTGTGGCTGTGAGAATAATCCAACCCCCATTGCTGAAAAGGGGCACTAACCTCTATGTGCTTGAGTGGTAGAGGCTGTAACTTCCACTTTCCTTTGAAAATCTGACAATTATGACAACGCTTGACCATCTTATATACATCAGCAAACAATGTCGGCCAATAGTACCCTGCTCTCAAAATTTTGTTTGATGTTGACTTCCAAAAAAGGTGACCACCACAGTCTCCTTGGTGGCAGTCCTCCATGACTTGCTTTGCTTCCTTTTCCACCAAAAAATTTAACAAAACGCCACTGGGGTCTTTCCAATACAGTGCTGAATTAAGAATGCAAAACTTGGCAGCCTTCAACTTGAGTGTTCTCGATTTGTTTTTAGTCATGTTGGGCAGTGGCGACAAATTTTTGAGCACATATATGATATCTGAATACCATGGAGAAAGAGAAAACATTTTAGATACCTGAATTGGTAATTCTTCATCATTCTCATCAGGCATAGTAGCGATCAGATTTATGTCCAAGGCATGCAAGTTTAATTCAGCCATTAGCTTCGCCAGTCCTTATCCTTTCACCGATTTTGAGGGCTTTATTTCCACGTCATATTCCAGCAAGGCTGCAATCCACTTGCCTCTTCTTCCTTTCGGATCGATCTGCACTAAAACATCTCTTACAACAGTGTTAGGAACATAGGCCAGAATGTGAGAATGTAGAATATACACCCGGAAATCTTTCAATGCCTTCATAAGTGCAAGGGCTTGCTTCTCAATGATGTTATACTTTAACGCTGCATCTCTTATAGCTCTGCTGAAAAATGCAATGGGTCTTTCATGATCATCTCTCTTCTGTAATAATACCGCTACCATAGTATGCTCCGAAGGAAATGAAAACAATATGAAACCCTGAGTGTAGTCCGGGCTAACTAGAACTGGTGCTGAGGAAAGAGCCAATTTGACCAAATTGAAAGATTTTACAACCTCTTCCGTCCATTTCACTTGGCTGTCCTTCTTAAGCATGTTTTTCATCTCTCTTATATGCTCAACAAGTTTGGGACAAAGCAGCATAGGAAGTTCATCTTACCATTGAACAATTGTATCTCTTTTTTATTCCAGGGTAGATCTATTTGCTGAATTGCTTGCACATGTGCTGGGTCAATACAGATGCCATCTTTTGAGATAATGTGCCCAAGTAGTTTGCCTTCTTCCATGGTGAAGAAGCTCTTCTTTGGATTCAGTGACAAGCCATATTTTCTGCACTTTAGGAAGATGGTTTTAAGATGGTACATGTGATCTTCATCAGATTTAGAAAACACCATCAAATCATCCAAATACACAACCAAAAAGACATCCTTCTCATTTGCAAAAGCCAAGTCCATAGCACACTGAAATGTGGCGCCCGCATTCTTCAAACCGAAAGGCATTTTTGCGTAATGAAAGGTTCCCCATGGAGTGGTGAACGTTATATTGTCTCGGTCATCCTCATGGATAGAAAATTGGTTATATCTGGAATAACCATCAAGCAGTGACATACGGGATGCTCCCACTACTCGTTGAAGTATATGGTCCATTTTGGGCAGTGGATAGTTGTCCTTCAACAAAACTTTATTGAGATTTTTGAAATCAATGCATAAGCGAATCTCACCTATCTTCTTCCTTACGGGCACCAATTTAGAGATCCAATCTGAAAATATGATTGGCACAATGATCCCTGATTTGTACAACCTGTTGATCTCCTTTTCAATAGATGGCAGCAACTTTGGATTTAGCCTTCTCAACTTCTACCTGAATGGTTTTTGATTGGGCTTTATGGGTATAGTGTGCTGAATTATATTGGTGTCATATGTATTTAAGTTGGAATAGTCCCAGGCAAACACATCTGCAAATGAAGACATCAAACTGATATATTTTTCCTTGGTCTTTGGCAGCAATGCTTTGGACAATTTTACCAATTTAGGATTTGCAGCTGTCCCGATATTGACCTCTTCCACACCCTTCTCTATTGGCTGCAATGTTGGCTTTCGGGCTACATCATCTTGATCAAAGAGTTCTTCTAGAGGTATCAAGCCTTTGGGAATAATGTTATTCTTCAGCTGCAACACATCCATTTCATTGATCTGCACTGTACCATTACCTTTTCCATCGTCATTTTCTTCATTAATTGAGGTCTCTTTGAACTTGCCTTTGTTTTGCAGAAAATCATCAATGTCCTCATCATCTTGGAACACTTGACCAATATCTCTGATTGTCTAGAATGGTTGGACGATGCTTGACATGAATTTCGAATTTGTTACTAGAGTTCATTGGGATCTTCAAACTACTCGCTGCCTTAGCAAGAGCATCAACAATACTATTTTGTATACGCGGCACACATGTCAAGGTGTATTCTGAAAATAATTTCAAAATGTCTAGGACTGCATTACGGTAGGCCTGCATCCTGGGATGCTTTGCTTGATATTTGCCTCTGACCTAGTTGATAACCAATTTGAAGTCGCCATATACTGAATCCTCTTGGCATTCAGCTTTCTTAGAATCTTTAGGCTAGCAATCAGAGCTTCATACTCAGCTTCATTATTTGAACACTCAAAAGCCAACTTGTAAGAGCATACCCGTACGTTACTAGGGACTTTGTTTGGGGCAGAGAAAGGACTGCGTACGCAAATTCCAATTCCAACGCCATCATTTCCCACTGCTCCATCGAAATCCATGGTCCACAAACCTTCTTCCTCCTCTTGCAAGTGTTGGAAATCTATTTGCTGTGCCTTGTTTGCTTGCTGTCCATTGCTTTCAGTTGATTGCCCAACGGTGTTTTGTTGTTCTTGTTCTTCTTTCTTCAAAACTTCTCTGAAATGTTCTGTTATTTCTGGAATATCATCTGCTTCTACCAACTAACTATATATATCATTTAAACTATCTGAATATAGAATAAAAGACTCTAAATCTGTATGTACATAGTTAATAAGATTATTTATTGGTTTCTCCTTGCTTGTGATCATGTACTTCATTTCTTGTTCCCGATACAATTTCCTCATTTGTTCGAATACTGGAATCATTGCATAGGAGAAATCTAGCTTTAGTGTCCCTTTTACTTTCACTACCCAAGACCTGGAAAGAAGCATGCCAAACCTTGGAGGAATGTCTACTACCACAACATCCATCAAAACATTCTTCATTGGGAGTTGATCCAATCTCACAACCAAGTCTTTGATGAGACCTATACTTCTTACTCTGCTGGAATCAAATGAATAGAGATCATGATATTGCCGGGTGATGTCCAGACCAAGCTTATTCATGATTTCCTTGGGCATGAGATTGTGAGAAGCTCCGGAATCGAACATGGTGTTAGGTAACACAAAATAATGCAACCTTAAACTGATATAAAAAGGTGGCACATTACTATCAGGAGACTCACCATTTGATGTTGGCCCAAAAATCATTTCAGGTTGATCATCTTCGACATTCACCATATCGAACATTGGGTCCAAATTCAACATTTTAGATACTTGTCCTTTATAATTGTTGTTCTTCAATATTTCAGTCAAGGGGATGGATATCTTTAGTTTAGAAATCTCATTCTCTAAATTGAAAGCAGGAATCTTTTATACCTCTTTGACTGGGATTTCTTTCCTCTCCTTTTATTTCGATGCAACTTTCTGATGTGATGGTTCTGCTGATGTTGATTTGCTACTCTCCGGATCAACCGCCTCCTTTCCTTTCCTTTGTGTAACTGCTGGATCATTCTTTGACACTTCAACATCCTTCTTTTTCTGAATGGGTCTGACTGGCACATCTCTATATCTAGGTGAATATCGCTGTTGTTGGGCGGACAAAGCATTCATGTAGCCTCTTTGGTATTCATCTGATTTCTCCTCCAAGACGGTCTCGCTTGCTAGAATGAAATCTACATATTTATGTGCAACTGAATTCTCTGCATACTCCTCCTCTTCAGTGAGATAAGTAGGCAAATCATCAAGAGTAAAGAGGTGATTTTCTTTGCCTATTACATTCTCGTCCTCATCTAATTCCAGTCCATGACCAAAATTTTGCTGCAAAGGTGTCTGTACTGGTTGTTGTGCAATCGGCTCTTGGGCTCACTGATCTCTCTGTCTTATTCTATACTATGGTTGTTGCTGGCCACGAAAGTTATGATTTCTAACTTGTGGCTCTGGTTTTTCAAGTTTCACTCTTTCAAGCATCTGCTCTACCTTCCGAAGTAGCTGATCTACCGAGGAAGATTCTTCCTTTGCAGTGATCTTCTTCTCTGCCTTTGCTCTAGCTCTCTTGGTTAGCAGATTTGCTTGAATGCTGACCGCTATCTTTTGCATGTCTTCCATTGTGGCCAGTTCTCTTTCTCTCAATTGATAAGCCATGTCAGCATCAAAACCATTCGGGAACTTCAACATGGCTAGTCCCATAGGTGGCCTTAGATTATCTGAAATTTCATTATAAACTATATTGAATCTAGTGCAATAAACTTGGACTGACTCACCAACGTTTCTTTTGATTTGCTCATATTTAGCCAGAATTTGAAGAGGATTCTTTTTCATTTCCCAGCGGTTCAAAAATTATCTTTATAAGTCAGCCAAGGTAGTGATACAAGCAGCCATAAAACCTTTGAACCATTTCCTCACTTCACCTACAAATGTCTGTACAGAAAGTCTCATTTCCACATTCTCCGCATCGATCTCATGCAGTTCATAGAAATTTGACATTCTGTCCACATGTTGTTGAGCAGTAATTCCACTAGGAGTGCCATCAAAAAATGCGATTTTGCTTTTGTAATCAGCGGGCATATCATCTAAAACTTGAGGCAAAACGAGAGGTGCAAAATGGGCAGCCATCACTCTTGGTGGATTTGTCCCCGGAGGTGTTGGTGGAGTGTGCACAATTTTTAAGGGGCTAGCAATTGGAGTTTGAAGCTGAGCTACTATGTAGTTATCAATAGACTGGCTACCCCTTTCTGTCTCCAAGTCTACAAGAAACTGTGGATTGTGGATAGTAGAGTCAACTGCTCTTTCAGACTTGGTTTCGAACAACGATAATTCAAATTGCTCATCAAACTCTAGCTCTTCAATATACTGAAAAATGTCTAGGAATGAATGGGATTTGAGCACGAGCGACATAAAGCTTTCTTGATGATGAATTCTTGAAATCAAATTGGGATTTTCGTAGATGTGCGGAGGGTCGGGATTTGGATTAGCTCTGGTGTATCTTCTAGAAGCCAGCGTGCTATTGAGAAAAATCAAAGGACACAACCAACTTTACTCAGCCTATCAAATCCTAAAATTATCATCCAGAAGCTTAGAATTATTAAGAAGAAATGGGATTGATTTGATCCCCAGTGGAGTCGCCACTATGTTAGCACTTAAATCCGCTTTAGGCTGAAAGAAGGAAAAATTCAGGGTAACCACAAACCACACTCAGTCTGGTAGCTAGCCCTACCAGAGCAGGAGAGGGTTCTCTCCGAGTCACACTCAGTGAATAATTAAATGAACAGGCCTAAGATGACTTACAGTGAACTATTTATCTTAGGCTAGTAAGTGAAATACGGATACAAGAAGTGATTTTAATGAATGACTGTGTTTTTGGGATGATATGGGACGAATGGACCTCAATGAACAAAGAATTTAATACAAAGGCATGGATTACTTTGTGAGGAAAGATAGGCGGAAAGCCTAACAATTTAGTTTAAGATAGTGTAGAATGGAGAGATTGATTAAGAGGGTGAAAAGGGAATGGACAGCATGAATCCTTTTCAACAGAAGAATGAACACTGAATATGAAATTTTCCCACAGGAAGAGTAATAAAATTGAATTCAACCTTAGCTAACTTAGAAAACTTAACTGGAAATGAATATGAAATGAACTATGAAACATAACAAGATACATATGAAACATAAGAGACATATTTTCTACACTCACAACCACATGAATCTCATGAAACAGAGCCACTGCCTTTCATTAATCCTCTGTAAAAAGTATACAATGTAGAAATAGAGTTTCTTTCCCACAGTCTCCCAAACGTTACAATCCAACCAACCCTTTGCAAATGGTTTGCATACAATATATAGAATGTGCCATGAAGAGATAAAATGCCCAAGGGTTGGGGAGTTACTCAAATCATTACAAAATGAAGGTGCAAAGCCAAACATCAGTTACAGGTGTAGCGCCACAAACATGACAAATGGCTTGGGTGACCCTTTTCCTTCCTTTGCCACTTGGATAAATGCCTATCTAGAGTGAAAATACTTTTAAAATTTCCTTAGGTTCCGAAAAAATCAAGTGTATATGAGGGGGCCCACTTATGAAAAGTCGGGAAGCGAAATTTCATGAAACAGAGGCATTTTGGGCCTTTTTTCTATATGCATCGCGCCCTTTTCTATATGCATCATGCCACTTTGAGGCCAGTTTTGGGGCACTTGCAGGAGTCCAAAATGTGCCCAAGTGTGCTTGCTAGAAATCCTGTCTTGTCTACTTTCCAACCCAAGTGTAATTTTTGAATTTGGAGCTCATTTGCCCCTCCAAATATTCGTTCTCCGAAGATTGCTTCCTGTGTGTCAAAATAGGGGTAGTGAGACCATTTTTTGGGTGTTTTTGACCTCCCGGAGACTCAAATCATGCCCAAATGTCTTGCCTGAGTGCCAATAGTCATGAGTTTGCATGCTAAATTAAAAAATGCAAACCATTTCTCATTTGGAGCTCCCAATCCTACGCGTCGCACCAGTGGCACGACGTGTGTAGAGAAAAAACCTATGTTTATGCCAAAATATTCTCATGTGACCAAAAGTGTCCCAAATTTCTTGAAATTTGGGTTGGAGGTTCTCTAAGAGGCACTATGTTGGGCCACAAAAGCTTAAGCTAAGATTCAAATCCTCTTGCTCTTTTGCCTCTTTTGTTGCTCTGCTCAATTTGGCCTTCAAGCTCCTTATTCGGGCCTTTGTGCTCATGTTCCGTGCCCTATAATGACAAGCCATCCTCCTCAATATGGTTTTGCCCCTGTTGGCCTTCTCCAGTAGTCTATCCAGGTATAGATTGACCCACTCTAACCAAGACTCATGGTCGTTGTTGATCTCTTGCTCCAAGGTAGTGAGCTCGACCCTCCTCTGCTGGGTAGCTTGTCAATTCTCACGGATGCTTTACAACTCTATGATTGCCTGCTGGTCCTCAAGCTGCTTGTTCCTCTGCTCCAGATACTTGATGGTCCATCTGGCCCTCTCCACATTGACTATCAAGTCTTGGATCTCTGATTCCTACTCCTGAATGGTCATCCTAAGTTTGGCATTTTCTGCCTCTGCCTCATCATCCTGAATGAGGATGACATCGGTCTCCTGCACACCTGATGGCCCCTGATCATGCACGGGCTTCTTGCCCTTGTCTAGTACCTGTGTAGTTGATGCTAGAAGTGAAGCCCCTTCCACCCTGGGTGGAGATAACACTCTCTTTGCTGCTGCAAACAAGTGCCTACTACCTCTTTGATATGTAACAAAAACTGGCATGGTAGTGGTCTCATGGTGCTCATGCTGATGAGAAGGAATACCCAACTCCTGCTCTAGCTCTGATAGTACCTGTGATGTGCTAAAAAAATAATGGGAAATGAAGTCCTCCCAAGCAATGCCCTGCAATCCCAACTAATGATCCACCAAAATCCGGATAAGAGCAAAGTGATAAACACTGTTAAGCTGTTGCTGGGGGGTCTTATGCAGCATGAAGGTGTTCATCATCTCTATGTTCCTGCATATGAAAAACGGGAGCTTCATCATCCTCACCCTGGTGAAGTGCATGAGCAACCAGATGTGATAGGCATACAGTCAGGATAACCTCTCCTCACAGCTGAAGTATTTCATGATCAATCTCATGAGTGGAGCATACTCATCTTTCAAGTATCTGAAGGGAAAGATTCTTGTGAGCTCATTCAAGAATCTAGCTTTGATGTAAGGCTCATAGTGTTGCCTATCCACCTTCTTCTTCTTATGCCACTATTCTCCAACATTTGGTATACATGTTTCCATTGTTCTCCAACATTTGGTATACCTATTGCCACTGATATAGCTTCGGGTGTCAATGTGAAAGTGACCCCAACCAAGATAGACTAACCTCCATCTAGATGAAGCACAAATAGACAGGCCAACTCATGATGAACTCTAACATTTGCCACCCTTTGACAAAATTCAAAACATGATAGGTGCTGGAAGCATGACATGGCAAGAGGGCATGCTTGTAACTCACTAAGGGTAGTGGGTTCATCCCTGACATGTTTGCCACTCTTGTGGTGTCTCTTGGGAGCCTGCTCTTCTGAGGATGAGTCACTATGTGTCTCCATATCATACTCAGACGAATGTTGTGATGTGATGACTGCAATGTGGACTGTGATTAGGCTGCCCTTTTGATGATGGTGTGAGGCTGGGTGCCTTTGTAATATCTGTTACCAAGGGGAACAACGAAACAAGGAGTATTTGGAAGGGAGTGATGAAATGGGGATAGGAGTTATAGGGAGAAATTTTTTAGGGATATGGGAGGAGTTTGTGTATTTTGATGGGGTAGCGTTTGGGGTTTTGTGTTGACTAAATAGTGGAGGGATAGGGGAGAGGGTTTGGTAGTAATTTAGGGCAGGGAATTTAGGAAAAATAAGAGAGGGAGGATGGGAAAAATGATAGGTGAGGGAAAAAAGGTGAGTGGAGTGAAACCTTGGCACTAACAAGACATTTTAACAACCCTAGCTATCAATTTCTTGGTGATTTCTTATGGTTGACTTTATGCATTTTGGTGACATTCAA
Organism: Pinus taeda; assembly: GCA_000404065.3. Taxonomy (NCBI): domain Eukaryota; kingdom Viridiplantae; phylum Streptophyta; class Pinopsida; order Pinales; family Pinaceae; genus Pinus; species Pinus taeda. The sequence continues at coordinate 127,594 of APFE031666326.1, forward strand.
ACATCTCAATAAACACCCTATCATTGACAAAATTTGATGAGTAAGTGATTTTAAAGAGCCTACCTCTCAATTTGATAGGCTTCACCAAAATTTGGGAATTTTTGGGCACTTGTTTTGGCCCTTGTCTATATGCGCCACGTGCAAAGCCAAGTGTGTCGTGCCCTAGGTATGCGCTGCACCCTTAGAAAAATTGCATTATGGGTAGGCTGCGTGTGCGCTGCGTCCTCTGTGTCCGCCACGCCCCTGGGTATATGCGTCGCGCCCTCTAAAACCGCCTCCAACTCACTCAAATGCTCACCAATGCACACTCACGCCTTCACAATGCTTCTCCAAGGCTTGTAATAGCACAATGCCTTTGGTTTTGACAAAAATTTGTATATATAGCCTTGGAAGGGATGGGTTTAATTTTTTCCTCTTCAAAAACCCATTTTTCTAATGTTATGTTTTGCACTTTTTTCACTGACTTTAAAACACACTAATTTTCACTTTCCCTTTGAAATTTTGCACTCTTTGTAGGGATTGCATGACAGGAAATTTGGCCATGGAAACCATGACTACATCTAAAAAAATCAACTAGTGACTTTTTTGAAAATTTTGTCATAAATGACTTGTTTGACTTTTCTTCAAAACAATGTTTTGAAGAAGAGTCGAAGCCTATCCACATGATGATGAAGCTCTCTGAACCATAACTATGTAAGGGCCTCGCTTTGGCTTGCATGGCTTTACTGGACATGTTCAAAGACCAAATTTTGAATTCCTAGACCTAGACCTGGAAATTACCTTTTTCCTTTAAAGGACCAAACCTTCACTATCATGGACTTTGATGATTATTGAAAAAAGACCTGAGCTAGCAGGAGCCAGACATGAGGGGGAATGACTATCATGACCTTCTCCATCAGATTATGGTATGCCCCTAGTGGAATGCAACTGGGAGAATGGAGCGGGACACCTAAACATGAAATTCATACAGAGTTTTGATCTCTGACGGAGGACTGACCAGACCGACTCTAACAGGCATAATTGAATGATCGTGCATGCAAACAGTGAATGAAAAATTCTGAAAACGGAACAACATGCTTGTGGGTGGGGTGAGTCACCGAATCAACGACCATTCATGAAAAATAGTTTCATGCATGCGAAAATAGTGAGATGTTAGCGAAAACTGAAATGGTGCTAGTACAATCTAGTATTTGTCAAAATGGCTGCAAGCGCTCACTATAATCAAGCAGACAACATTCATATGAAGCAAAACACAGAAAGTGTTAGAAATGCAACACAAGACATAGAAGGTGGGATTACCTCAAAATGGCTGAGATAAATGTGCCGGTGACTTGTACATGTGATGTGGATGCCGGAGCTGTGAGGTTGACGTGAGGAATGAGCTATGTAGCATTCAATTCATGAGTTTTGGTAAACTCGAAGATGTGATGCACATGCCACAAATCTAGGAAGAGCGACACTTGGTGTGATGTTTCCAAAATGATCCTTCCATGCAACCTCGAGCTGCTAAAAGTAGATCCCTGAATCAAGGGATGCCTTTGAATGATGCCTTGGGAGAAGACAACGATGCATGCAAATCAATTTTTCTCAGTCCCGAAGGGGATTGGTCAACTCAACTACACATGTAAGAGCCTGCTCAACTGCTGGAAGAAAATGCACATTTCTAGAAGGGAGCTGGGCTAGCTACCTAGGAGATTTGTGTAATTTCTAGGTAGGGAAGTTGACTGCTGCCCAGGACTACGCAATTCCTGGGTTGAGCAACCTTGCTAGGAGGAATTATGCAATTTTCTGGATGAAGCCTGACTAGCATAATTGCACAATTCTAGAGCCCAGCAGGCTGGCAGACTGAATTGCGCAATTTCTGGAGGGAAGGTTGGTTTCCCTCCAGAATTGTGCAATTTCTTAAGGGAGCTTCTCGACCTGCAACTGGACCAAGTCCAGACAAACAACCTGTGAGGGGGATGCATCAAGCTTTGATAGACAGATTTCCTTTCTGTAAGAAAAAGATTGAAGCTTGCGTACTTGACAAAGCAAGACATGCTTCTGTGAAAGGTTAGTGGAGAGGCTCCAAAAAAAAGCTAAGGAAAAATTTTGGAGGGTGGTTGTAGTTGCTACAACACTTGGTGACACATTGTAGAACTCTAGCTCTTTGAATGGACCTTGTTCGTGAAAAGAAAGTGTAACACCTCCAAAAGTATTGTTCAGTTCCTAGTTTGTATTGGTTTCACACTAGCCTAATTATAAGATGTAGCATCTACCAAACTCTTGGTCTATTGACACACATTCCAAGCCAATGCAACATAGTTGTTTCGATTGGGGTTGAGAGGTATATTGGTTCACAAGCAACATAGTTGTCAGAGTCTTAGTTTCATCTCTAGTGTTGCACCACTGCCAGTAGGCCTGGACAGTACCTTGACAAAGTCACATAGGAACACAAGAATGGCTCCACTACCAGCGAGATTGGTCAGTACCCCGACGGAGTTACTTGAATCACCTCAATGCACAGGAAGCCTTTCTCTTCTTTGATCTTATTAATTTTTCATTTTTCATTTTTTCATTTTTTTCATAATTGTGCATATCGCTTATTCATTTCAAAGGCGAAACAGGGATCCCAAATTATTAAGAGCAGAAGAAGTTGTTCCTATAGAGAAGTAGTTTATTGTACCTCTAATGTGCATGTTAAGGTTTTCCCCCTCACCTTACTCTACTTGACTACGTTGACAAGGGTTAACCCAAAAATAACTGATTAGAGTAGGTGACACTAGTTAGCATGCAAGCATTGTGTTTTCACCAAGGTTCACTTCGAATAGTACATATTTTCCATCGACGTATCGTAGAATAAAAGTAACAAGTTCTTCATGCAAAGGCAAGATGACAATTAACCATGTAGTGATAGTTGTACAAGGCCTCTTGTACTTTACCCAACTCATTTCAAGAGTCATACATGGTTTCATGTGAAACTAACCTATGGATGAAAAACAAACAAACAAACAACAAAGCAAAGCAAGAGTAGAAGAAAAAGGTAAAGCAAGCAAACAAACCAAAAAAGCAAGCAAGCAAGAAAACAAGCATGCAAGTAAACTGACCGAAAGAAAACACTACTCCTACTCCTAAACTAATGGTGCATGGTCTTGATCACAGGAAGTGATATTTACAATGCAGCCATTGGCACTATGGTTGACCCATTTTGGTGAAGGCTTGGTTCACGAGCAACCCAATTGTGCAGACTAGCAAGCAAGAAAGATGTAACAGTGAAGACAAACATACTTCATGTTTAAAAGTATCCACAGAACATAAGTGAGTGCAAGTGCATGGCATGTGGTCCGTGGACTTGTCACGATGTTGTGTGACACTATGTGCATCTTTGAAGCATACACATACTCTTGACTGTGACATGTAAGCAAACAAAAGAAACTAAGAAAACTTGCGTCGTGCACATGTGTTTGCAATGTAAGATTCCTCCAATGCATGAGCGATGGGATTGTACATCTCGAATGAAGGAAGCATGATCTATGTGTGAGATTAATCTTCAATGCATATAGATGACTGATGAGGAACCTTGGGTGATTGAATAATTTCCTGATTAGAAGTGAAACTAGCCCCATGAGAGCGAGTGCCTGACATAACCATCAGCTCAGGCTGAAGTGCCTTGACAGTCTTGGGTGTTTCGACTTCATTGTAAGATAGATCATAATAAACTAGTGGATTCAAAAAATTGACTGCGTTAGAAACATGATCATGATCAAATATGGGAGTAAATGGATCACGACAACCACAATAAGAAAAACCAATGATTTCACTGGCATCCTCATGATCTGAAGAATCAAACAGAGGGGTAGATGAGAAGCAGAGAAATCCATCCTCTGTGTTTCTAGAAAAGGCAGATGACAAATCAAGTGGATTTTCAATGAATAACTTATCCTCTCTGTTGTCGAATGATGGAATGACATCTGGCGTGTCCTGCGAGTGATCAATAATGGGTGCATCCGTGGATGAAGATACACATGTGAAATCATGGATGGAAGGTTCACCAAATATTTCATTAAATAATAGAGGGGGCTCAAACAAAAGGGAGTCATCCTTCACTGAGTGTTTGATACTCAAGCTCCCAGTCATATTATTCATGAATAATAGTGCATTTTGGTTGTGCAACACCGACTCTGTCAGTGGCTTGTTCCTCGTTCACAATAAGTGTAGAGACCACAATGGAAGAACACAAGATAGTATCATTGAGAGGAACAACTGAGTGCGAAGACAAAGGTTGTTGAACAAAATGCATATGACAACTCGATGGACTCACAACCAAATCTACACGAAAATTAAGTGAAGTGATGTTGGGAGGATGTGATAGTTGAACTAGTGTGTGAGCATGATCCTCAACATGACTTTGTAGTGGTGGAGCTGTTTGATGAGGGGATGGCAAATAGTGACTTGTGACGGTGACCGCATCCATTTGAGATTGCACAGTTCCATCACTAAAGAATGTTGAGTGAGGTTTGATTTCAAAATTCTTCTTGGGACGAGTAGAATTCTTAATGCAATACTTGAATCAGTCCTAAAGATAGAAAAACATCATTTGGCTCTTTAGAGCTTAAAACTGCAAATCATAGAAGAGGGGCCAAAAATTCATAGTTAATTCATGTGGAGCCTTCTATTGTTGTAACAGTTTTTGGTCAAGATGTTCTAGATAAAAATGATAGAAAGTGTCTTCAATGAGATCACAGAAGTGCTCAAGTGAGTGCACGCTGTTAGGTGGTAGGCTACACAACCATTGATGTGGAGATTTGCGAAGTGTGTATGCAAGTAGCAAGTTGGCCTATCCGTCAGAACATTCATCTCCCTCATGAAGCATGGAAATAAGTTCATGTAAGAACTCAGGCCTAGCCACTTTGCCTTCACCATCATATGTGTAAGTGGACAACAGATCAAAGTACTCCCTTATGATGGTGACAACTTCATGATTCGAAAAATATCATGGAGGGAGAAGAGTGCAAGAATCCATTATAGATATGCAAAGGTTCAAAACTGGATGAGAGGACACATCTTGTTATCTGTTCCTCCTTCTAGCACCAAAAATGTTGATGGCTTTGGACCTACCAACATGTCAAGGGATCTCCCTAGCAAGAATTCCCAATTAGACCTCAGACCATTTGGTGTAAGAGTCCCATTAGTGGCTCGTACGATAATGCATTGACTACGATTTCACACAGAGGCAAGTAAGATGTCCCTGTTGGTAGCAAGGGTGTGACAGCTATAGTAAGTCAAGGAAGGTGCATGAGAGGTTCTAACACACTAAGGGTGAGGTTAGTGCACCCCTTGGAACCCTGTAATAGTACGCGGCTTGGAAGGGAATAGACGAGTGAAGATGCATCACAAGTTGGAAAGCAAGTTAGAAATCAATCCAAAGTTATTGCTAAGCCAACAACACATTTCAAAAACATTCATACATACTTATACAAAATAGTCCATAAATGCATGCGTAAGTAAACATATACATATATCATTTAGAGTAAATGAGATAGCATAGAATACAATACAACATATGCATGAAACCTATTGGCTCTTGTTATATTAAGGAGTGTATGTTCCAGTCATACAATAGATCCATGTCCAACCACTAGTTCTGATAGCAAAATGTTACTGCCACAACTGCCTGCTCCTCCAAAGAGATGTACTATCTCTACGTAATGAAGAAGCCAAGGCTCATTACAATACTATCCAAGCTTTGTATAAGATACTCCTATCAAAGCTTGGCTTACCAAAAGCCCTTACAATGAGTTATGAGGTTCTATTTATACCAAAGGTTGGGGTGACCCTTGAAATTCCCCTTTGTAACAGTTCATCTACCCTCATGACTCTTCATCTACTCTATGACTATTACATCCAACTATCGACACTTGAACTTCCACTTGATAAGACGTTAAATTACAATGCACATGTTCCCATATGAGACAATGGCTTGAGAAATCCATGCAAGACATCACTGACACTCGGTCCATTGTGATGAGACCAATTCTTTGACATGCTTGTGATGGTGAAGGTGGTGAGTGGATGCCAAGCTTGGCCATCCATGATTGTTGTGCATGCGCTCCATGGTGACATCTTGCAGAAGTGAACTCTTGCCTCTATTGCATCTTGGTGCATTGGTGTGGCTACTCCACCCAACTTGTTTGCTGACGTGCAAAGGTCATGCGCATCAATTGTCAACTACATGTTTAGCTCTAGCCGGACTTACTTCTCGTCTTTGCCTTAGTGAGTGTGCTGAATGGGTGGGATCGCATGCATGCACACAATGACATGCATGTTGCTGAATTCCCTTGCATGTGATCAACAACACTGCTCACCATGTCTACTTCGTGCTAGCTTCTTGGATGGATCTATAACTTGTACTGGCACAGTTTCATCTATGAGTGCATATTATGCTTGCTATTGTACCTGTTCCTGCTACAACTCATTCTCTCATCTGTGCAACTCCTGTTCTTCCTTGAGTTGTTGCTTGAGCACATGCAACTCCTTCTCTATTTCATTCTCTACCTTCACATGATTTTCATGTCGTGTGATCACCTCATAGCCTGAGTCTCCAAAGTTTCTTTGACCACAAGTATATTTTCTTGAGCTTGCAACTTTGTTCTGCCTCTATGTTGTCAACAACATTCCTTTTGCATTCATTGCATCCAGTATGTTTCCCTCCGCTACTTTTCATGGTGATGCTTGCTGTGATGCTACTTCCATCATATCTTGATGCCCTTTTCTATGAATAATCGATGTCTTCGTGGGTAGGCAAGTTCATAGACATGATCAATTGCATCCCCAAGTGTGCTCTGTATGTGATCCGGATCTTGAGAGGAGGCCCCCGAGATCTAAAAGATTGAAGTGGATCTTGGGAGGAGAGACCCCCAAGATCTAAAAACTTGCAATTACCAGAAGAAAAATATGAGAATGCCCAATAAACAAAACCACAAAGAAACTTTTTTATTAAAACCCAAGTGGAAATAAACCAGGTAGAGCAATGGTAGCTTATCTCTGAGAAGAGATGTGTGGCTACTACATGCCTCAGAACTGTAAAGGCTACATTGTGGCGGACAATCTGTCCTTTAACAAAATGTGACTTGTTACTTATAGTATTTTTCAGTTACAATACCATGGGTAAATTCCATGGGTGAATAAATACCATGGGTGGATTTTACAATACCATGGGCGGATGTCATTTACAATACCATGGGTAAATTTCATGGGTCAATGAATACTATGGGTGGATGAGTGCCATGGGTTGATGCCATTTTCCATTCAGATCATTCCTCCCTCCTTAAGAAGCAATGCTCCCCATTGTGTAAAGTTCTCTCCTGCAAAGCCTTTGCTGAATATGAAGAGCCACTGAAGATAAGGGTTTTATGTGGTTAATCCAAAACCCTGATAAATGAAGATCCGAGGATAGAGATACCCTGTAATGCTTGTGAACAACTGTGATACTGACAGTGTGCGGCCTAGCAAATGGACTTCGATGAAGTGTGGATTTGTGGATGACCCATAACTGTGATGTTAGTTGATGATGAAGTAGCAGGTGCCTACATAGCCTGGGGTGGGAGGGAACGTCTCCAAATAACCCAAGTTGAATGCTGCTATGTTGAAACTGAGGAATGTGAAGCAGGTGCCTACTAAAGTGGGGTGGGAGGGCACATCTCCAATGGAAACCCACTCCGAATGCTGCTCCAAAATTAAAATGGACATAACTCAGCCAATATAACTCAGAATATTTATTATAACCTGTTTCTAGAAGCAGAAAGATCATTTTGCATCTTCCCATGAGTTGGAAATCCTTATCTGGACACTCCGAGATCTTAGATTCGTGCTGCAACTGTTCCGCCGTCTCAAAAATTCTGATAAAATAGCTGATTTTAAATCAGCGATATCTCCCACATCCAAACTCCGATTCGACCCATTTTTTTTTTTTTAAATTGGGTTATTTTTTGAGAGAAATCCAGATCTGGTATTTTTTTTTGTAAATTTTGTACCAAATGTTTCAGATCTGATCTGCAAATTCGTCGCCCAAAAAAAAATCCTTCAAAAAAATTGAGACTGAAATATGCATGAAACCCTCATTCCCATGGAATCGTGAACTGCTCTGATACCACTGATCCGGATCTTGGGAGGAGGCCCCCAAGATCTGAAAGATTGAAATGGATCTTGGGAGGAGAGGCCCCCAAGATCTGAAAGATTGAAATGCCAAAAGAAAAATAGGAGAATGCCCAATAAACAAAACCACAAAGGAACTTTTTTATTAAAACCCAAGTGGAAATAAACCAGCTAGAGCAATGGTAGCTTATCTCTGAGAAGAGATGTGTGGCTACATGCCTATGAACTGTAAAGGCTACATTGTGGCGGACAATATGTCCTTTAACAAAATGTGACTTGTTACTTATAGCATTTTTCAGTTACAATACCATGGGTCAATTCCATGGGTGAATAAATACCATGGGTGGATTTTACAATACCACGGGCGGATGTCATTTACAATACCATGGGTAAATTCCATGGGTCAATGAATACTATGGGTGGATGAGTGCCATGGGTTGATTCCATTTTCCATTCGAATCAGTATGGTGTCTTTGACTCTTCTCTCCTGGAAACCATTGTACCTGTGCTTATGAGAGGAGGATGATACCTAGAGACATGGCAACACCCATAGCAAGCAATCTGTTAGTAAGAAACCAAAATGAACTTGAGAGCTGACTTGCAACATACCTGTGTGACAGATCATGAAGGTTGCACATTTCCACGAGGAGGTTGGGAGACTGACTACCAAGACCACGTAAGGCATAGTCCGGACTGTTAGGAAACTGACTGACTACTAGAATTGCACAATGCATAGTCCAGCCTGGCTACTGATTGTTGGAATTATGCAATGCGCAATCTCAGCTAGCAATGGTTGTAGGCTCAGTGACTGCATTATGCAATTTTCTAGGCCAATAGTCACTGTCCCTTAGAATTGTGCAATGCAAGACTAGAGGATAGTCACTGGGCATAAATGCGCATTTCCTGAGAGGAAGATAGGGCCTTGCATTTAAGGATTTTGTAATCCTGTCTTGTCGAGGTAGCGTTCCGGCCACGATTGCCTAGACCCACTGACAGGCAAATGAAAGAGAATGTGAATGTGAATGAACGACGATACCGAGTGTAGGCATAAGTGATTGATCTTGCATGAAAATGTTGAATTAAAGATTTAGAAAAAGGAAAAAAATGCATGTGGGTGGGGCAAGTCACTGAATCGACAACCGTTTGTGAAAAACAGTTTCATGCATGCGACAACAGTAAGATGTTAACGAAAACTGAAACGATGCTAGTACAAGCAAGTATGTGTCAAAATGATAGAAAATTATCACTGAAATAAAGAAGACAACATTCATATGAACCAAAACACAAAAAGCACAAGAAATCCAACACACAACATGGAAGGAAAGCTTACCCCAAAACTACTGAGCTGAATGTGCTGACAGCTCATAGATGCAATGTGGGATGTCAGAGTTGCAAGGTTGATGTGAGGAATGAACTCTACAGCTTTTGGTTCAATATTTTTGATAAAATTGAAGATGTGACATGCATGTAACAAATCTAGGAAGAGCGACCCTTGATGGGAGGTTTCTGAAATGATCCTTACATGCAACCTCCAGCTGTTAAAAGTAGATCCATGAATCAAGGGATGGCTTTACATGCTGCCTTGGGAGAAGTAGCCCATGCATGCAAATTGGTTTTGCTCAGTCTCGGAGGGAACCAGTCAACTCAACTGCACATGCAAGAGGCTACTCAATTGCTGGGAGAAAACATGCATTTCTGGAAGGGAGTTGAGCTGTGATTCAAAATGGATCTTTGATAAACTTCTAAGTCTAAAATAGTTTATATAAGAGGTAAAAGGTGCTAAATGGCACAAATCCTTTGTAAATCCAAGTCGAATAAAGAAAAGGGTCAAAGGTGGAGTTTTATATAAATATTGCATTAGAAAGGTTCCAAAGGAAGGACGTAAACCGAAGGCTGAAGACTCCCCGATTTGTGATCTCCGACATATTGCATCGGAGGTAGACTGCCATATGATATCAGAATCTGGGTGAGCCAATTTGCGATTGCGATTAAGTGGATTGGTGATTGGTGATAATTATAACATCAGAGTAGTACATGGAAAGTGGTATAGACCCTGGGCCATTGTGATTGCGATATGCGATGCATCGATAGCGTGAGAGAGATCGCATAATAAAAAGGGGCCATGACATCGTGACTTGCGATATGCGTGGACTCGAAAGTTTATAGATGAGGGTTCATTTGTCTTTAAGATCCATTAAGTTTGTTCAGCGGATTTTCATTGGATTTCTTTGTATTTCCATGGATTAGAATTATGTTTGGGTTTAGCCATACACAATGTGATTTGCGATATGTCAATAAGCGATATAGTGATAATACTGATAGCCGATGAGGCACCAATTGGAGTGATCGGAGGTTGGTAAATCAGATCGCAATGATACAAAGGGGCCAATGCACCATGCGATGTGCGATTGCGATATGCGATCAAGAGACAGACTCGATAAGGATTATAAACACGATTTCATATTATTTGAAGTCCGGGATTAAGGCTCATGATGTGTTTTGTGTGTGTTTTCCTGTGTATTTCTGTTACAAACTAGAGTGTGTTATTTCATGGATTTCGTTCTGGAAAGAGGTCGTCGATTCATTTCCATTTGGAAATAGCCATCACATCTGTGCAATGATATGAGCAGGTGTTTTTGTAACAGGGATGGTTTATGAAGCATGCAGAGCTGAAGAGTCAGGAAGGAATGATTCCTCATGATCAAAGGGATAGAGGAATGGCTGGGGGAAGTCATAGAGTCAGAGGATTCCTCAAAGGTCAGAGGTCCAAGTGAAGAAGGAGTTCTCTCTCTCGAGTGGGCAGAAAAAAACTTTCCCTTCAGGGAGCTCATAGCTAAGCAAGAGAGCCAAGAGCCAGAGAGCCAAGAGCCTAAGCAAAGAGCCAGAGCCAAGAGCTAGAGCCAAGAGCTAGAGAGCCAAGAGCTCGAGCCAAGAGCTAGAGCCAAGAGCTAGAGCCAAGAGCCAGAGAGCCAAGAGTGAGAGCCAAGAGCCAAAGCCAAGAGCCAGAGCCAAGAGCAGAGGTAGAAGCCACCAGAGGTTGGAGGCAGAATAGCAAAGAGATCAAATGATCAAGTTATTGCTAATTTCTAAAGTGTGTTGAAGACAGAAGAAGGAATTCTAGAGATAGTAAAATAAGTCTGAGGGAGTTGGTGCAAGCTAGAGCTCAGGATAGCTCAGAGCACTGACTGAAGGATTCTAGTCCAGAGAAGCCTAGATCTATCTGTAGAGTAAGAATAGCTAGGGATAAAGATGGCATTCTAAGCCCATGGGTTCAATTGTAAACCTATGGAGTTGAGTGTGGAACTTGTAAAAGAATTTAAGCCATAATCTCAAAGAGCCTAGTTGAGTTGACTAGAGCTCACGGAGTCATAGCCCAAGAGGTTTGGGTGAACTCCTACTTATATTGTTGTTAGATGTGTTGGTTATTATTTGCATTATTTTTTGTTATATGTTTTAATATCAGTTTAAGAAAATCAACTTAAAGCACTTAATATTTAAAGGCAAACACAAGCATGCACCTATTTCAAGCACTTTTAATTCCATGATTATCAATCATAAGCATAGATCTTGGGAATATATAAAAGCTTTGGAGTGGGAGAGGTTCTCATAACTTGACAAGAAGCCTTTAGGTCCCCATTTCAAATCAGGTGGTATCAGAGCTAGTTATATCAGATTTGGTTATATCAGAGCCCAAGTTATACCAGAGCAGGTGGTATCATGAAGTAGGTGGTATCATGATGCTTGATTGATCAAAGCAGGATGCTTGACTAACAGAGAAATCTATTTGATTGTTAACTTGAAAGGTGTTTAAACAGTCAAGGATTAATTGTTTGATTGTTTGTAAACTGACTATTGTTTGAGTTTGCAGGGGTGAAGGGAAAGCTATTGATAGCTAAGTCCCAGAGAGGACAAGAAGGAAGAAGGGTTGAAGGAATTCATCTTATCCCAAAGGACCTAAAAGCAATCCTTGAAGCACAAGAGGTTTTTTGCAAAAGGTTGCTTGAATAAGCTCTTTGTTAATCTTGTTTGAAGTTCTTTTGTTCATTTTGATAATGACAACTTCTACAAGTGAGTCCTCAAATTCTTCTTTCTTCACAAGATTCTTTAATGAAGACATGAGGCAAGACTTGTTCACCATGATGGATATGGTGAGAGAAATATATGAGGATGGAAGGAAGAGCATCATAATTATAGAGCAGTTGAATTCCATGAAGGAAGCATATTAGTTTCTTTCTGACAAATTGCAGGAAATGAAGAGACAACTTCATATTGCAAATATGAGCCTGAAAAGGATGCATGAGTTGGAGACATAACTCTTTGTTGCCAAAGAAGCCTTAGTCAAGTATCAGCTTGAAGAAGAGGTAAATAATTCTATTTTGTCTTCAATTTCCTATAAGAATGTTTATATTGGTTCTTTTGAAAAACATACCAGGGGCATAGGGTCCAAGCTAATGTCCAAGATGGGCTGTGAAGGAAAAGGCTTGGGAAAACATGCATAGGGTATTGTTGAGACAACAATAGTTGAGGAAATGCCTAAGTATTTGGGTCTTGGATATGTACAAGCTTATGGATAAAGTTCGAAAGCTGCCATGAAGACAATTGAAACAGTTCCAAGAAGGAGTTTCATGCCAGGTCTTCTACCTCAAAAGTGTAAAGGTTGTATTCATGGGGAATGCAATAGCTTGAAACATCATTTTCAGGAAGAAGGTGTTCATAAGCATACACTTGAAGGAGAGAGTTGTGGAAACTCTGAAACCATTGAAGAGGTTGATGGTGTTCCAAAAGGAGCTACTTCTTCATTTGATTCACCTCCTCATGAAGGCAATAAAGGTGAAAGAGAAAGGTATAAATCTGGTTTTAACCATATTCCTTTTGATTATGTTCATCATGGTAAATTTCCATATAAGTACGGGAAAAGAATTGCATGTTCCTTTTGTGGTTTGGATAACCATAATGTTTCTAGATGTTGGAAGAGAATGACCACATACAGGAAAATTTTGAAGGAAAGGAAGAAAAAAGCCAAAGGTCCACTAGACAAGGCAAACATGCTGTCAAGAAGATGCACATGTGTTGCACTTACTACCATAAGCAAGGACATATTCCTGCAAAATGTTGGACTCTGAATCCAACAATGCTTCCATGAAATTTGAAGAGGGTGGAAAGAGAAAATGGCAGGAATGTAAAGAAATATTCCATAAATGATGTGTTTCAAGATGATTCACATGTTGTTGATGTGCAGACAAAGGAAGGACCTTTGAAATGGATTGGTAAGAAATGGTTAGAGTTCTTATCCAATTAAAGTTGCATATCTTTTGATGTGAACATAAATGTATCACATCTATTTGCATTTCTTTGTTAATGAGATGCTATTTGCAGGATTATACCAAGAAGGTGAATGGAAAAGTTGAGTAGGAGACTCACTTTATTGCTGCAACATTATATTCATTTTAGTTTTGAAAGTACAGTGTGCTTAAGCGGAAGTTGAAATATGATATGCATGAACACATGGATGTTGATGATTTCCTTGTATTTGAAAATGTATGTGTAATTAACTTGGAGGGTTGCTTGCTTTGTTTTTAAACATGCATGTAATGTAATGTTGACTTGGAAAAAGTTGATTTGGTCTCCAAGATGGAGATAATGATGAAGTGTTTCATCTTTGAAAAATAATCCTAAAGTTATTTTTCTACATGCTTGACTTGAAGGGTCAATTGTTTTAAAGACATGTTTTGTTGGATTTTTATCTAGTCAATCATTTGTATGTGGATGTAAAGATATGGAGGTAATTCACAAGATGTGAAAATATATTTCTTTTATTGAAGCAAGAGTTTAGGCCATCCAATTGTTGTCTGTAATCCTATTTTTGTTAATAGTTGTTGTTGACAGTATGTCAATAAGGTACAAAAGAGAATTTTGTGAAGCAGATGTAACCTCACATTGGTTTGAACCACCTTGGATCAATGATCAAGGCAGAGAAGTTCAAACTATCTTCTGTGACCCTCTCAGTAGGAGTTCTGCAGGAAGTCAAGGAGGAAGACAATTCTTCCTAGGAGGAAAAGCACATCTAGGAAAGGAGTGTTCAAAGGCTTTGGTTTAGAGGCACTATGCAAGGTAAGTGTATGGAGGCTAAAAGAAAAGGGTGATGTACTCTCATTTGTTGTTTAGATCAGTATATCATTATTTTGGAGTCCAAAAGCTTTTTAGTGGGAAGGCATAATCCAAAATGGATCTTGGATAAACCTCTAAGTCTAAAAGACTTCATATAAGAGGTAAAAGGTGTTAAATGTCACAAATCCTTTGTAAATATTAGCCAGATAAAGAAAAGGGTCAAAGGCAGAGTTTTATATAAATATCGCATTGGAAAGGTTCCAAAGGGAGGACTTAAACCGAAGGCTGAAGACTCTTCGATTTGCGATCTCTGACATATTGCGTTGGAGGTAGCCTACCATATGATATCAGAATTTGGGTGAGCTTATTTACGATTGCTTTGAAATGAATTGGCGATCGGCCATAATTATCACATTGGAGTAGTCCATGGAAAGTGGTATAGACCCCTGGGCCATTGCGATTACGATATGTGATGTGTCGATAGCGCGATCAACAATCAGTGATCAGCGATCGGGATCACACAATACAAAGGGGCCATGACATCATGACTTCTGATATGCACAGACCCAAAAGTTTATAGATGTGGGTTCATTTTTCTTTGAGATTCGTTAAGCTTGTTTAGCAAATTTTCATTGGATTTCTTTATATTTCCATTGATTGGAGTTCTGTTCAGGTTTAGCCATACACAATGTGATTTACGATACGCCAATATGATATAGCAATAATGCCGATAGTCGATGAGGCACCCATCGGAGTGATCAGAGGTCGTTAAATCAGATCGTGATGATACAAAGTGGCTAATGCACCATGTGACATGCGATTGCGATATGCGATTGAGGCACAAACCCAATAAGGACTATAAAAATGATTTCATATTATTTGGAGTTTGGGCTTAAGGCCCATGATGTGTTTTGCATGCATTTTCTTATGTATTTCCATTACGAACCAAAATGCGTTATTTCGTTGATTTTGTTCTAGAAAGAGGCTGTCAGCTCATTTCCATTTGGAAACAGGCATCACACTTGTGCCATGCTACGAGTGGGTGTTTTTGTAACAGGGATTTGTTATGAAGCATGCAGAGTTGAAGAGTCGGGAAGGAATGATTCCTCATGATCGAAGGGACAGTGGAATGGCTAGGGGAAGCCAAAGAGTCGGAGGATTCCTTAAAGGCCAGAGATTCAAGTGACGAAAGAGCTCTCTCTCGAGTGAGAAAAAAAAACTTTTCACTTCAGGGAGCTCATAGTTGAGCAAGAGAGCCAAGAGCTAGAGATCCAAGAGCTCGAGCTGAGAGCTAGAGCCAAGAGCTAGAGCCAAGAGCCATAACCAAGAGCCAAAGCCAAGAGCCAGAGCCAAGAGCTAGAGCTGAGAGAAGAGGCAAAATCCACCAAACGTTGGAGGCAAAACAACAAAGAGATCAAATGATCAAGCTTTTACTGATGTCTGAAGTGTGCTGAAGACAAAAGAAGGAATTCTAGAAGACAGTAAAAGAATTCTGAGGGAGTTGGTGCAAGCTAGAGCTCAAGATATCTGAGAGCGCAGACTGAAGGAGTCTAGTCCAGAGAAGCCTAGATCTGTCTACAGAGTAAGAATAGCCAGGGATAAAGATGGCATTCTAAGCCCATGGGTTTAGTTGTAAGCTTATGGAGTTGAGTGTGGAGCTTGTAAAAGAATTTAAACCATAATCCCAAAGAGCCTAGTTGAGTTGACTAGAGCTCATGGAGACGTAGCCCAAGAGGTTTGGGTGAACTCCTAATTATATTTTTGTTATGTATGTTGGTTATTATTTGCATTATTTTTTGTCATATGTTTTTATATCAGTTTAAGCAAATCAACTTAAACAACTTAACAATTAAAGGAAAACATAAGCGTACACCTATTTCAAACACTTTTAATTCTACAATTAACAATCATAAGCATAGATAGTGGGAATATATATAAGATTTGGAGTGGGAGAGGTTCTTGTAAGTTGATAAGATGTCTTTAGGTCCCATTTTAGATCAGGCTAGTTGCTGTTGTGAAGTAAAATTATAAGTGTGGACACAAATGAATTCCTCTAGCCTGATCATGGGTCTAGCCACAACAGATACATTCTATGGAAGATTTTGTAGGTTAGAATCAATCAAGATGGCCTACCTCTTGGTCCTCTTATCCTGCTTGATGATGTCCTTGCTTTCTCACTCCAGCTATCTCTCACATCTTTCTTCAAGAACCTAAAACAAGTAAACAACAATAGACAACAAACATAATAATAGACAAATTACAATTCAAACTACTTAACAAGTCAAGAAATATTAAGCCATGAATGTATAATATAAAAAAACATGTAGGAAATCAATCGATAGTTGCATATATTAATATCAAAGAGAGATTACAACCATTTGTGTTGACGTTGCAATCCTCCTCTGACAAGACGAGGTTCCCACACACTTTTGCTAGAATTCCATGATAGACTCAATCAAAAATATTTTTAAGGCTCTTCCCTTTAGGCTTCACTCCCAACCAAATCACACTTCTCCCTCACACAACTAGATAGCAACAACTAGTAATAGCTTGCTTGTCTACTCCAAACCAAAATAGCATTAACACTCAACCAAAAACTATGACTGCAACTAGTTTGTGCTTGGGAAGAAGAGAGGTTTATATAGGAAATATGGATGGTAAATGGATCCTCTTCTAATAGGAGAAGGACTTATCCCTTGAGTTAGTTACATCATTATAGGGGAAAGGAGCCCAAATTGTCATCCTTGACCCCATCCAACCAAACCATTTACCAAACTTCCATTACGAAGGCTCTAGAGCTGGAAGCTTTGGCTTTAATCTAAAATACTTTCCATAATAGGACCAACATGAATGGAACATAGCTCAGTTGATCCGATCGGCACAAGGAGTAGTGCTAATCTCTGCATATCAATGTAGGGGAGACAAAGGCCATTAGCGTAAGTCTTGTAAAGTGGGAAAAACAAAAGTTTCAGGGGAAATGGTGCAAAAGGGAATCGATATTCTCGTGAAGAGGGAGACAATGGCAGTTTCTTCATGAAGGCAAAACATGTAGGGTTCATTGTGGAGGTCCTCCAGGATCAAGGAATGAGGAGTACAAGGATAGTGACAAAATTTTGTGTAACAAATGCCCCCTAAAGCGTGAAGGCCGAGTGAGAGTGAGGAATGAAATGCTTTAGAAATCAGTGCAAGGAACTGGTTTGCCATCAGAAAACCTGCAAACAAGTATAGATACATATACATAAACTAACATCTTTGTCAAATGATACATGAATCATGGCATGGATGTAGCCATCTAGAGAATGATCATGTAAATAGATCCAGGTATGGGCGTAGCCATCCGTTAAGAAGGATCATAATGAAACCAAGGTATGGTCGCAACCATCCAGTAATGAGAAGGATCACATATGATAACTCTTGGCCTGGTCGAAACCAACCATCTGAAAGAGACATGCATATCATCATAACCATGTCACACCACTTTGCAACTTAGACTTTTGTGGCCTGAGTCCAGGGTCCTGCGCTCCAACACAACACGATCAAAGTACATATTCTAACTTGTGAATAGATGTGTTGACGTCGAGCATGCTAGAAAGTTGCTTGATTACTAGTCGATAATGTAAACCGTTAACAAGTGTGAGATAAACCACCAATAATGACAATGGTCCTCAATATACTATCAACACAATCCATGGAATGTGAATAGAGGAACTAAAGTCGAACACTCATGAAATCACTCGATCGAAAGCCAATGATGTGAACTTGTCATCGAGTGAGAAGAACTTTCCATTAGTGCATGCAAGATCTAGGGTACAAGAAGGGAGTCTCTCGGTTAACTTTCCAAATAATGAGTTGAAGTCGACGGAAAGTGGCTATGTCAAAGGAGGTCCATACTGATTCCCACATCATCGACGTGAGATGAGAAGATGCACAATGATTTTGGATGATACAGAGAATGAAAGGTAAGTGTAATTGCAAAAGGGCAACTCTTGAGCATATTAGCGACACAACTGGAAGTTTGGAAGATTTTGGATCCATAGGATTAGTGGTCATGGTGACATGACAAAGATAAATTGGAAGGCAAAAATAAACGACCCAATCCCAGGGAGTTCAACAATACAAAGGAGGAGATCCCAACCAGACATGAAGCAAAGAGTGTCATGTTAAAGAGTGAGCTACTGACACAATTGATATATTTCTAAATTTTTCCACACCATTTCTGGCACATACCCCAATTATTTTTTAATCGCAAGCTTGAAGTGGATAACATGTGCTTGCATTGTAAGTTGATCCTTCTAATGAATCTGACCTAGTCAATTTAACTAGCCCTAGGAAGGAGAAGCTCATGTTCATCATGGTGACGAATCGAATGTCATTTAATATTTTAACGAGTTCGACAAAGGTGTAACTCAGTGTATTTTTCATGTTTAGAGAGTTTGGAAAAGACATGGAAAAGAAAATTCGACATGGTCCCTTTTCATGCATTTGTGTCTCTCGAGCCCGAAAAGGTAGAAAACAATACATGAGAGAACTGCTTGACCATTTTAGTCAAGGAGTACCTTTTTCGTAAATAGTGCCTCCCAACCCAAAAAAAGGGGTAAACTTATATTGGGTACTCGACGGTTTTCATCCGTTAACAGTTTGAAATGACAAGGGCTCGGCCATATTTTCGGTTTTAAAGGATCGGAAAAGAGCTGAAAGCAGACTGCCCATTTTATTCTCTTTTACGAGTCAAAAGGGAAAAATACTCAACAATATTTTCATATGAGCTTAACGAGTTGAGAAAAGAGCTCAAACTTGACTCATCCTTGAGGAACGAGTGGTATAAAGGGTAGTAACTGGTTCCAGAAATGATGGAACTGCTCAAAACATATAATGGTCAAGAGACTGGCTAATAAAATGACTCATTGCTGCAGCCCCTTGGGAAAGGGAAAACTACCAAGTGAAAGCATATGATCAGCCAAAGAGATGGTAAAGATGGAATGAAAATAACCAAGGCTCATCTAGTAGAAATCAATTGATAAAAATGGCAATCATGAGATGTATATTGGGCATGGTTTCATTTTTACACAAGCTTGAACCATGGAGAACTCTGCTTGGATTCAGTTTCATGTTTACACAAGATTGAAATGGAAAACTATGCTTGTTGTATGTCCGCATGGCCCTAGCATAATGACTCAATCAAGGTACATGCCCCCCAAGCTTCATTTTAGTCAACTAGGTGGATGGAATGAAGATTCACTTTTGAGATCTAGGAAAGACTCAACTGGGATTTTACAAGATCTCAATCAAAGACTTGATTTGGAAAAGGGAGTTGCTTCATTTTTTAATGAGGTTGACACAATAAAAGAACTATCCTTGAGACCCTTGTTTCATTTTTTAACGAGCTTGACATAAGACAAGGAACTATGCTCACAACTCCTTGTTTCATTTTTTAACGAGGTTGACACAAGACTAGGAACTATCCTCAAGACCCTTGTTTCATTTTTTTAATGAGGTTGACACAAGAGAAGGAACTATGCTCATATCCTTTGTTTCATTTTTTAACAAGGTTGACACAATACTAGGAACTATCCTCGTACCCTTTGTTTCATTTTTTTAATGAGGTTGACAAGACTAGGAGCTATCCTCATATCCTTATTCATGAACCATATGAGAACATGGCTCCCGAGAGTTCTTCACTAGATGGAAGAACCATGATCCGGGAGGAACACATGTCAATTGGTACCATTGACTGATCGGGTTCTAATGCCCCCAGTACATAATGTACAATACCATCTGTGTGATCATCAACATATGTGGAGACGGAATGGGTAGCCACATAATTGACCTATGGCGGGAAAGGTACTTCTTGCAAACAAGAGCTGATAAGGGATGATGGTTTCAAAGGAGGTGCCTAGTAACCAATGAATAATAATTGATCAATAGTCATAATTCTCCCTTCATGCGGAAAACAAACCAAATGGAAAAGTGAAGAAACATGAGCTCTCATGACATAAACATAGTCGCATCTAAGGAGAATATTGAAATCTAAGGGAACTTGGACTACCATCACATCTATATAGACGGTCTTTCCTCCCAAAGTAATAGGGAACTTTGGAAGGATCCCTAAGGGCTGATTGGTTCCTCCATTGAAGGCCAACAAATTTTGAGTGAGAGGCACAAGTTGTGGGGAACCCAAAGCTTGCCAAGTAGTAGATGACATGATGCTAACAGACGTACCTTCATCTAATATAGTGTAAGGTACTACCATATTATAGGCTTGTACCATGATCTAGAAAGGCACATAAGATGGGAGGCGGAAAGCGGTCAAGTGACTCCAATCGAAAGAAATGACATAACTACTTGGTGGGGGTGTCATATGATTGCCCCCATGCTATATAGGAATAGGAGAAGGACTCTCTTGAACAACCAGGATGGGAGGTTCACGCTTCGATTCATGCGAATCTGAAGAAATGAGAAGAACATGAGCAATATGATCACCACTCTCTTCTGGAACAGAGTGAGCAACTGGTGGCGGAACCAAGTTGACACTCTTTTCGACCAATGGTTGGTTGGGAATAGATAATAGAGAGTCATGCTCAGGAAGAGCAAGATGGGCAAGAGATGAATCCAAGTCAATATCTTTACCGACTAGGAGAGGGCTAGAAGAAATCCTCTAGTAACCAACATGAAGTTGGGGTTGAGGAGTTGTAAGGTTTTCCAAAACTTTGGAAGTTTTATCCACAAGAGGAGAAAGGTGAAGAAGATTCTCTCCTTCACATATTCAGCAAGGGAATCTAATCTTCCCTTTCTTCTTACCATCTCTAACTGATGGTGCAACATTGACATGATCTCCAAAGGTCAATGGGGATGGTAGATCAAGATTTTGAGACCAACCTCTAAGACTCTAGGGATGCTAGGATAGTCTCAAAGGAGATGGTCATCCTTACATAACTTGCAATAGTTGCATGGTTGTCCTCTCGCTTATTTGAATTCTTCTTCTTCATCTTCTTCTTCTTGTTTTTAGCTTCTTGGTCACTGTCTTTCAAACTTTCACTAGGCAAAGTAGAAGAGGAAGAGGAAGAAACTAGGGAAGAAGGGGAGAGTTCAACCTCATAATCAACGTGATGTGATTCAAATGAAGGAGATGCAGGGGCAGGAATTGGGACACTCGGGACCACCGAGGTCGAAAATAACCAGACCGGTAAATCAATGGTTAACCCAGGGAGGGACAACGTTGCCATATAAGGAGCACCAACATTTCCGAAAGAAGGAAAATGACCAGGTTTCCCATCTGAGGGGAACCCTAGACTGGTAGACTCTAGAGATGTTGCCATTGGAATCGACCCTAAAGAATCACTAAGCAAGATAACTTTAACTAGGAATATTTCATGGGCAGTTAATTTTAAGACATTGAAACAAAACTTTACCTTTTCATATTTTAAGAGTTGAGAAAAGAGTGAAAGGTGACTCTATCACTTTCGATTTGAAACGAGCTCAAAAGGACAAGTGCTCGAGTAATATTTTAAATTTAATGAGTCAAAAAGACCAAAATGATTGCTCTAGATAATCTAGGCAAAAATATTAGTAGGTAACCATGTACTGCAGAATACCTCCCGGCGAATAGAGAAGTACGGGTAGGCAGTCTCCTCGAATGCTATGTTCAGTGTATCATGTTTACAAGGCAGTAGACTCAACTTCCTATGGATAAAGGATTGCAGCCTAGTGGGGTCTCCCTTTATATACATGATGGTATGGGGAGCACAAGTCCATACTAGCGTTGTCTAATGCCGAAGCGGACAATAGCTAGGTTTAAAGATGCCAGAACACGTCTCCAGCCTAGACCACTAAATGTGAGTGTTAAGTTTCAATGATTCCTTAGGTTAATTCAATAAATTTTAATCATTGACATTGAATTAGGTTTCAATTACAAGGCCTTACTACTGTAATTTGAAAACTCTTATATGTAGCTATATAAGAAAAGAGATCTTTGTTCGATGAATGTTAAAACTAATTGAGAGATAGGGAACATAAAATGAATGCAACAATCAAAGAATGAAATATTTCTCTAATACATATCCTAAATGCACTTAATCTTCCCTTAACAACAAAAGGAGTTTCATTTCATTTCCTATGCTTATGATGATGCAATTCTAGCTTCTCAATGATGTTACTAATCCAATATTTTCATTTAAGTAAACTAGAATGATGTTCTTCTTTTCATAAAACACAAAATGAATCTTTCACATAAAGCACTTTAATGAAAATTTTCACAATTCTAGACAAACAAGCATCAATCAAATCGAAAGCATGATAAATGAAACTAAAAACAACTTCTTCCCTAAATCGAACCAAACAAACACATAAATGCTTCAATTGACAAACCAAGCAATGTAATCTATCCTTGGAAAGGGAAAAGAGACACTCGAAATAAGATAAAAAAATGAGAATCTTTCACTCATTCAATTGAAAATGAAGCAAAAAAGCATCCCAGTCACTTCTGGGTGGAAGAAGAAATTCTGAGGGTCAAGACACACTGGCACTGGAATGGGAGAAATTTTGATTTTTCTTAACTCAGAGATCGGAGCGACTTTTGGGCCAAAAGTAGCACCAATTGACATGACTAAACAGTACTACAACTAGCACTGATGACTAATCGATGCAACCTTTTGGCCAAAAGTAGCACCAATCAAGGGATTCAAAGAAAAAATAAAAAATAACTTCACACAGGGCTAGACTTGACACATCAGAGGGTGGGCTAAACCAAGCAAGCACACAAAGCAAGCTAAATGAAGCTTTCTAGTCAGGGATAAAATGGTCCAAAAGGCTTATAGGGTCAAAATCACAAGAGCAGAACACATTGGCAAAGATAGGGATCGAGCCCTAATCTTCACTTACAGGCATCTGCGCGACTGTGTAACTGACAAAAAGCACCAGAGGCTAGTTGGAACGACTATTTATTAGCAACTCACATTAATTGGCACGAGTGTCAGTGAATTAATTATGCTGATTGAGGGAGTTAAGGAAAAATAAAAATACATTTGAAATAGGGACTAGATCTGCTACTATGAATTTTAGACTCGGACTAGTAAGCAGGAGAAAAGAAATAGAACCAAAGGGAAAATGTGGAACTAGAAAAGTTCTCACGAAATCATGAAATCCAAGACAAACAAAAGGATTGGGATCTCCCCAATGGAGTCACCAATTTGTGGTGAAGTAAAATTACAAGTATTGACATGAACGAATTCCTCTAGCCTGATCATGGGTCTATCCACAACAAATACATTCTATGGAATATTTCATTAGGTTAGAATCAATCAAGAGGGCCTACCTCTTGGTCTACTTATCCTGCTTCCTGATGTCCTCTCTTGCTCACTCTAGCTATCTCTAGCTTTCTTCTTCAAGAACCTAAAACAAGTAAGCAACAACAAACAACAAACATAATAATTGACAAATTACAACTCAACCTACTTAACAAGTCAAGAAACATTAAGCCATGAATGTATAATATAACAAAACATGTTGGAAATCAATCGATAGTTGCATATATTAATATCAAAGAGCGATTACAACCATTTGTTTTGACATTGCAATCCTTCTTTGACAAGACCACGTTCCCACACACTTCTGTTAGCATTCCATGATGGCCTCAATCAACAATAGTTTTAAGGATCTTCCATTTAGGCTTCACTCTAAACCAAATCACACTTCTCCCTCACACAACTAGATAGCTACAACTAGTAATATCTTTCTTGCCTACTCCAAACAAAAATAGCATCAACACTTAACCAAAAGGTATGAATGCAACTAGTTTGCTTGGGAAGAAGGGAGGTTTATATAGGAAATATGGATGGGAGATGGATCCTCTTCTCATGGGAGAAGTAATTATCCCTTGAGGTAGTTCCATTTACCAGACTTATATTACGAAGCTTCTAGAGCTGGAAGCTTCGGCTATATTTTAAAAAACTTTCCATAACAGGACCGGCATGACTTAAACACAATTGATTCTCTCTGGTTAGTGTGAGAAATATTGCTAATCTCTCCACATTAGAATGAGGGAGATGAAGGCCATTAGCGTCGGTCTTGTAAACTGGGAAAAAGCAGAAGTTTCATGGGAAATGGTGCAAAAGGGAATTTATCTTCTCATGAGGAGGGACACAATGTGATTTTCTTCATGAAGGTAAAGCATGTGGGGTTCACTATAGAGGTCCTCCAGGATCAAGGAATGGGGAGTACAAGGACAGTGAAAGAATGTTGTGTAACAGCTACCTAGGAGATTTGCACAATTTATGTGTAGAGCAGTTGACTTGTGCCTAGGACTGCACAATTCCTGGGCTGAGAACCCCTGCTGGGAGGAATTGTGCAATTTTTGAGGTGAAGCCTGACTGGAAGAATTGTACAATTCTAGAGCCCAATATGCTACTAGACTGAATTGCACAATTTTTGGAGGGAATTCTAGTTTCCCTCCAGAATTGCACAATTTCTTGAGGGAGTTGCTCAGCCTGTAGCTGGACCAAGTCTAGACAAACAACCTATGAGCGGGATGCATCAAGCTGTGATAGACATGCTTCCTTTCTGCAAGAAAAACACTAAAGCTTGTGTTCTTGATGAAGAAAGACATGCTGCTATAAAAGGTTGGTAGGGAGGCTTCAAAACAAAGCTAAGGAAAAACTTTGGAGGGTGGTTGTAGCTTCTACAACACATAGTTGCATAAGAATTGATCTTGTGGAAACCAAATTTGAAAAGAGAATTAGTTCTAATAATTCTACAAATTTTGAACCAGAGTTAAACCTTGCATGCATGATATGGTCCTATAATTCCCTAATACAACGACATAACTATATTGGCACTCGCACAGTGTACTAACCACAAAAGTAGTGTACTTAAGCAGTTGCAATATACAAATACTAAAAAAAAAATGATATTATTAATAATGGAAATAACATAAAACAAAAGGACAACCTAACCCCTTATTGATAATATGTTGATTTGGGCTTGCGAAATGCAATCTAGAGGGTATAGTCTCTCCACAAACACAATTCATACCTTTTTAGACTAGCATGATCAAACATCCAATGAGTCTTAGACTTTGCTAAACATGTGATGGTATTCATTTTCTTCTTCTTATTCTATTTAAATTGAGATTAACCCCTTATTCTATTGTAGAGCTGGAGTTGAACCTTCTCTCCTGTTCCAAAATTGGAGTTGAACCTTCTCTTCTCCTATTGAAAATTGTTGGAACTAAAATCTCTTTAGTTAATTCACTAAATTTACAATTCACCCTAAAACTGTTAATTTTACGTGATAGTCCAAAAAACTTAGTGGCACTTCACCTCCTCCTGTGTTGTCTTAGTGAATTCCCAGGGGTAGTGCATGTTGAATCTCCCTTTGAGAGTCCCAATTAATTCCAATGCATTTTTCTTTAGCAATTCCGTAGTAGTGCGTAAATTCTATAGTAATGTGTGAATTTGGTGGAAATGCATGGATCCATAGAAGTTTTGTAGAAATGGACACTTCTTTGTTACTCCTACTAATAAAATTATCTAAACAGGAAATGTAGATTAGAATATAATATTTTGATACTAATTGCATTTACCCAAGGATGCTAACTTTATGTGGGGTCAACACATCCAACATTGATTCTCACATTCTCCTATTCATCTTCCATCTCATCCTACTGGAATTGGGCTTCAATTACCATTCGTCTTCACAATGATTCATTCACATCATTCTAAGTCCAAAATTCCTCATGCTTCTCCTTTCCCAGCCAATTCATGTAGCAAGGAGGTTCGAGTTTCTCATATAGGGTTGCACGTGTAAGTCAAAATCACCCTCAAAGGGAAGTCGAATTGATTTTCATGAGTTGAATATCTTCTAGGAGGATTGAGGAATCTTGCAAAAGTGAATAAATAATTTTTGCAGAGCTGTGCCAGTGTCAAGAAAGTAGTTGTAATATTATTTTTCTAAGGAATATTAATAATAAAATCCTCATCTGCATACTGGTTTTCCCTTCAAAGTTTTTCTAGGGACATTTATTTGAAAGTACCGGTGTTCTATATTTGTGTGTGCATTTATTTCTCAATTCATGTATTCATTTTTTTGTGAATATTCAATTGTGTTTTATTCATTATTTTTCACAAAGTAATTGTAATAGACAAATACGCAGTATAATAACTGGAAATTGCAACAGTGAATTTCACAGTTGGCTTACTAAAGCACAAAAGACTCAAAGACCAATAAAAATGACTTACTAAAAAACTACAAATCATGCTAGAGAAGAACCCAGATAATTGTTTTAGAGTTACAACATTTGGATAAAGCAACGTTTATGTTAATGCAAAAAAAATGCTCAAAACAAATTTTAAGTTGAAGTTGGACCAAAATAGGATCACCCCCATTTTCTAATTTCTCAACTTCTCAAGAAGTGTCAAAGGAAAAATTATAGACATTGAAATAATGTGAATTTGACCCCAAAAGTATTTGAGCCAGGATTGCAAAAGTCATCACCCAATAGTACATTCAAAACCTAGAGCTAACAGAATGTGGAGAAGAAGAAATCGCTATTTATCAAATAGCACTAGTTATATGTACAAACACAAGAAGCAAGCTATAGATATATTACATTCTGGTTGGTTTTCATAGTTTCCTGAATCTTTGGTGTACCCTCAATCTTCGTTATCTCTACTACAAAGTCTTCCATTTTGTTTTACAACATGAACCCAAGAGGTGTTAGGATATTTCGACACATACAAAATAGTTAAGTATAACTTGTTATAGTGTAGAATTAGGTAAAGTGTGTTTCTTTACTATGTACTTTTGTAAATTACAATCCGATAGTCATGATATGTTCTAGACATGAAGTGATCCAATGATACATTCTCTCCTCGGTATTACCAACACTTGATCTGTGGCTTAACATTTGATTGGTCCATGATATCTATTTAAATAGCATGTAGGGTGACTGTTTATGAGAGAAACTTTTGTAAATTTTCTTTCTTTTACATTAATATATTGCCTGAAGTCACCGCGTTAGCTCAAGACATGGATTGTTTCCCTCTTTGAGGGTTTTAACCACGGCAAGAATAGTGGTGTACTGATCTATGATTTTTTTTTGAGTGATTTCCTTTGGTGTTCTATCTGAGGAAGTTACCTTGTAAATTCCTACATGGTATCAGAGCTACTTGAGGGCCACATCTATAGGTGATCCAAATCCGAAGCTGGTATAAGTGCATCTAATTGTCATTTCCTAGATCTACTATTTTTGACTACTTTCAAGCTGAGAGCACTACTCTATTGTGTTAGGAACATCTGTTATAGTGAGGAACCCTTTTCATTTCATGCAAAAAGGTTTCTGGTAGCCCTAGCTATTCCCATTTTAAGATCTAGAGGTATATAATGTTCATTTGTAGTTTTAGTTATTTATCTCTTTATTTATTTTGGTTTATTTATCTCTTTGTTTTTTATTACCAGATCTATACCTTTCATTTCTACGTAAGCTCTTAGTCACGTGAATCTGTGCGATCTGGGAAAATAATAAACAAAAAGGAAGGATTTTTCTCATGCGTATGGTCTTTTCTATCGTGCCTTAGTGTGATCTCCAAAAATAAAAAACATTGAGGAAAATATTTTGTTTCCAGCAAAAGCTAACTTCAAGCCATAAGGTTTGGTTTTTTTTGCATGTCCATGTTGGGTTGTGTGGTTTTTTGTCTTTTAGGAAAAAAGGTTTTTTCAAGTAAGCATGCACCCCAAAGCTTCAGTGGCTTAAAAAAAAAAAAAAAGCTTCCTCTTTTCCAAAAATTACTAACCTTTTAAATTAACTCACTTGGTCCAAAGTTACTTTATGAGAATAGAGATCTTGAGTTCAAGTCTTTCTTTTTGTTGAGTTAATTTTTCAAAAAGCACATGTAACTTATGTTTTAAAGTTACTTTATCTAAAAGTGCTCTCACCCATTATAAAAATTGAGTCACTTGTAATTCTAAAGTCTCTTTATCTCTTATTTAAGTTACAATTTAGTGGGTAGATGATAAAGTACCATTGTAAAAATGACTTTCACTTATTTATAAAAGTGGGTCACATAATTTTTTTTTAAGTGAGCTAATTAGATTAAGTTTGGAAAGGTTTTTTTTTTTTTTTTCTAATATAACATTATCATTCACTTCTGCACATTCACACACTTCGTCAGCATCTTCAAAAACTTTTCTTAAAAAAACCATAACTTCTTCAACTGTTTTCAGAGCTAGTTTTTTTTAATCAGCCTAATTTTTTGAGATCCTTCCATTGGAACACTTAGTTTCAAGATCTATAGCTTCAGTTTATGTTAAATGGAAATTCCATGCCAAGTTATTCTTGACAACACCAACTACTTCCAATGGTGGTCCTACATTGTGGATTTACTTAGAAGTAAAGGAATTTACATAATAGCATTAGGCCAAGAAACTAAACCTAAAGATGAAGATAAGGAAACCAAATGGGAAAATATGCAAGATCAAGAATGTGAGTTGTTAGCGATGTCTATTTCTCTAGACCTTAGATTCCATGTTGCAAAACTGCATACCCCTAATGAAGCAATGAAACAACTCACTAAAGTTTTTGGAATTAAAAATGAAATTAAAGCCCATCAACTCTAAAATGAGTTGCTTACATTGGACCCCAATAATTTTTCTTCCATTGAAGATTTTTTGTCCAATTTCAAGATGGTAGCCTTATCTATTCTATTCTTACTAAGTTGGAACCAACATACTCTATGTTTGTTTCCACCTTCCATTCTACTAGAGAAACCTTTATTTCTCAAGGAAAATACTACAAGTACCCCTCTTTTGATGCCTTTTGTGATTTTTTAATAAGTGAACAATAAACAATCTTACATATTGGTCTTCTTAATCTTGGAAACTCTTCTAATAAAGGCTTAGCCACCCAACAACAACTAAATTCAAAGAATCCTAAGAAGTAGTATTATAAAAAGAATGGTCCTAAACCAAACAAGGGTCCTAAGCAATTTCAGCCTCAAAATGAAAAATCAATTCAAAAAAATGATAAGGAAAATAAAAAAAAAGGGAATAAGACTGATAGACATTGCAACTTTTGTAATTGAGTTGGCCACTTTGAATCCAAATGCTTTAAGAAGATGGAAGCCTTGGAAGCAGTAATGAATTAGCATAACATCCATTTGGAGCACTCTTCAACTTCAACTTCATCTTCAGGAGTCACTTTTTGCATGTGGTTGTCAAGCATCTCAGTCTGGTTATGCACTAAATGTATCTTCTTCTTCTCATTCTCGTGAGTGGCTCATTTATTCTAGAGCTTCTTATCACATGGCCAAAAACAAAGCCATGTTTTCTTATTTAAATGATTGTAACAACAAAAATATATATGTTGGTGATGATAGATCTCTTAGTGTTGTAGGGACTAGAACTATTCATCTAGACAATGGTCAATTTAATGATGTACTATGTGTTCCAACCTCATCCTACAACCTTCTATCTGTATATCAGATAACTCATTTAGGTGAAGGTAAAATAGTTGAATTTTTACCTCATGATGTTGTAATTAAGGACCTAAGAGATCCTAGATAGATTTTAGCTACTGGAATTCCTGATGATTGTACAAGGTTGTATAACTTTAAAAACTTTGGGTCATCAACTCTTCCCTCGATATTTGTTTCTCATAATGATGAAGTGAGAAAAGTTTGGCATGAGTGATTTTGTCACTAAAACTATCGCTCCCTTCAAAATCTGTGTAAAGAAAATATGGTGACAGGTCTTCTTATGGTATCTTGCAAAGATGGTGTTCGTTCTAGATGTGTAATCATAAAATAACATCAGGATAGTTTTCAAAAACGTGCCTCTTGGCACACCTCAGCACATTTACAACTTGTTCATAGTGATTTATGTGGTCCACTTCTAGATTTTTCATTCTATGGATACAAGTATTTCTTGACTTTCATTGATGATTTCTCCGGATGCACTTTGTTATACTTCTTAAAACTCAAGAGTGAATTCTTTAATATGTTCTTGGCCTTTAAGGCCTTTGTTGAGAAACAATCTAGACATCAAATTCTTAAGCTAAGATCTGATAATGGAAAAGACTATGTTAACAACAAATTCATCAACTTTTTCACTGAGCATGGAATTCAATTGCAACATGTTGTTCCATATACTCCACAACAAAATGGTGTAGCTAAAAGGAAGAATCACACCTTAAAGGAAATGGCTAATTGTATTCTTCAATCTAAAGTACTTGGTCTTAAATTTTGGGCAGAAACAATTAACTATGCAAATTACATAGTAAACCACACTCCTACTAAGGTTTTAAAGAATATCACTCCAGAAGAAGCATGTAGTTCAATTAGACCAGAGTTAAGTCACTTTCGTGTTTTTGGAAGTGAAGCATGGGCCCATATAATAGATGAGAAACATAAAGCCTTAGAACCTAAGAGTAAAAAATGTATTTTTGTTGCATATTTTGAAGATGTGAAAGGATATATACTTCTTTCACCTAAATCCAAAAATGTTATCATTAGAAGAGATGTAAAGTTTTCTGAAAATATATCGGCCTACGAGCCTAGTTCCGCAGATGTGCCACCTCTCTCTATCCTTCTACCTTTGAAAATATTTCTTCTTCAGATGATGACAACGAGGATGAAAATCCTCTACCACATTCTCGGGATCCTCCTTCATCTCCTCAGCTTCTAAAATGGGTTTGTGCTACTCGGGATGTAGCAGGTACTCTTGCAGGTGATCCTACAGATCAACGATGTACACATTCTCAGTTCAATAAAGCCTCTTCTTTATTGGCTCAAGCTTCAGCAAATTATGATCCTAACACCTTTGTAAGAGCTTTAGGCCATCCAGATTGGGACACAGCTATGAATGAAGAATATCGTTCATTATTGGAAAATGATACATGGGAGCTTGATCCTCTTCCAAAGGGAAGAAAAATTGTTAGATGTAAATGGGCTTATAGAACCAAGTTTGGACCAGATGGAAAAGTTGATAAACATAAATCTCGTCTTGTTTCTAAGGTATTTTCACAATTTGAAGGCATTGACTATATTGAAACCTTCTCCCCTGTTGCCAAAATAAACTTTATCTACCTTGTTATTTCCCTTGCTACCTCTTTCAAATGGGAAGTCCATCAGATGGATGTTAAATCTGCCTTCTTGCATGGGGATTTGCATGAATAAGTCTATATGTAACAACCTATTGGCTTTATACAAATAGACTCCAGCCTTGTATGTTGGCTTGAGAAATCACTTTATGGTCTCAAGCAAGCCCCTTGGGCTTGGTATGCCAAAATGGATAGATTTTTTTTAGATACTGACTTTTTGTTGAAATATGGCAACAAGAATAAACCAATTTAATTTTTCCTTGAATTAAATTGTGAATTAAAATCAAATTTATTCTTAACAGCTACTTGGGAATAATTAATTAATTTATTTTAAATTACTTAGTTGGAGAAATTCAAGTTAGAAGTCTTTCTGAAGTCATGCAAGAGTTATCCCTTAAATTAACGAGATAATATTGAGTTATATTTGAGTTGTAATTAGTTAACTCAGTTTACTGAGTTAAGTCTAGTTGAATTAGTTCCAAACTATTTGAGGAACTAATAGTGAGTTAATAGTTACTTGGTGTATTAATGCACTCAACTAGTGCTACTCCAATTAACTGAAGATTCCCTCATCAGAAACTCATGCATGTCTATTCTAAGAAAGACCCAGTAGATTAATGTTCAAGGATAGTGTACTATCGGTTGCATATGTTTTCTCATGGAGAAAACTCATGCATGTAGTAAAGGATTCATCCTTGAGGATTACACAGTTTTGAAGGCTGGTTTTTGCACTTTTTAATGGGCTAATCATCCACAAGGAAAAATTTAAGGAAATAGGAGCTTGGAGGGTAGAGACGAAGGCTAGAGAGAAGCCAAGATTGTCTGTGAGAATTTGTGAGGATTGTACTGAGAGATGGATAGCTGTGAGAGCTAAGGCTTTGTATAACTACTATGTATTTCCACCATGTATGATAATACAATAGTGTGGGGTTTTTAACTAAGGATTCCCCCAAAGTATTTTCATGTGTATTGTGCCATTGGTTCTTCTTCTTCTGGTTATATTTCTCAGCTCGATCTTTAAGCTTCTACAAATTGATAGTAGAAGTAGGTTATAGTATTTTGCTTTGATTTATATTGCATTTCGGGTTAACCTATCACATATTTTCTACATGGTATTAGAGCTATGAATAGTATACTGAGAAGAGAATTTGAAGTTTGAAGTTATGGGTTGCAGGTGCTAACTGAATTCATATCATACTTCAAGGTTGGCTAATGGCATTCTATTGCTTGAGACTCAATTATGCCTTGGAAGGTAGCTCAAATTACATAGCATGGAAAGATAGAACGAAGGTTGTGTTAGAAGACAATGGCTTGAAGGAATTCATTAATCAAGAAATCCCAAAGCCAGCTTCAAGTAGTGCATAAGAGTTGGGTGAGTGGAAGAAGTGTGTGGCGAAGGTGAGACGGATCATCCTTGAAGGAAGGATAGTCCATTTTCAATGTGGAAGACATTGAAGGACCTCTACCAGAATAGTAGTGACTAGAGGAAGTTGGCATTGAAGGATAAGCTTCGAAGAATCAAGAAGGAGAAGGGCGATACTATTTCCACATATCTGAAAAAGCTCACCACCTGCAGAGATGAGCTTGGAAGTGTGGGAATAACTACTGCCAATGATGATATGGTGAGCCTCGCTCTCCTTGGCCTTTCAAAGAGTTGGAATAGCTACCACGACTCTATGAATGGAAGGGAGAAACTATCGGATTGGGAATGACTATGGTCAGATCTTATGCAGGAGGAGATCAGGAGGAGCACGAGAGATGGTTCTTCATCCAAGAACAATGATGAAGAAAATATGGCCTTAACAAGTAAGGCAAGGAAATGGAAGGGGAAGGCTTCCCATTTCAAATAGAATTCTTCTCATGGAGGGAAGAAGGGTGACATGTCTAAAGTTAGATTCTTTAATTTTCACAAGATGGGACATTATGCGACTAATTTCCCATCGAAGAAGTCCATGAAGGGATCCTTAGAAGGATCAGAAGGTGAGGCATTAACCTCTCAATTCGAAATGGAATTTACCCTCATCACATGCATGATGTTATCGATGATGGGTTGTGTCTGGTATTTTGATAGTGGAGCCTCAGTCCACATGACCAATGATAAAAATTTGTTCAGTGCCTTGGAGGAGAAGGACCTCAAGAAGTGCATAGAGATGGGTGATGACAAAAGGTATAGTGTTTCAAGAGTGGGCACAATTTCTTTTTCAGAGGGAGCATGGATCTCCTCTCACCTTGACAGATGTGATGTATGTGCCTGGACTAAAGAAGAACTTGGTATTGGTCACGATGTTGGAGGACAAAGGATACAATTTTGTCTTTAGTAAAGGAAAGGCATTCCTAAGACACATAGCCATGGGTCAGACTAAGAGGATAGGAATTTAGGTGAAGAATATCTATAAACTAGAGATAGATGATCGTGCAACATTAAGTATGAAAGCAGAATTGGTGCAAAGCCAAGACATTGGTGAGTTGTGGCACAGGAGGTTGGGCCATTTGCATCATGGGGCTTTGAATAAAATGCAACAAATATCTACAGGACTTCCAAAAGGTAAACTTAAGCAAGTTGACACATGTAAAGGTTGTACCTTGGGAAGGTACACCAAGTATTCCTTTCATGATCGAGATAGTCGAGTAGAGGCTATCTTAGAGAAAGTTCGTATTGATTTGTGTGGACCATTCTTGATGGCATCCACAACAAATAAAATGTATTATGTGATTTTAATTGATGAATATTCTCGTAAATGTTGGATTTATTTCATGGAGAAGAAAGACCAAACTTTCAAAAAGTTTTGTGAGTTCAAAGATTTGGTCGAGAAAGAGTCAGGGAAGAAGAAAAAGGCCATGAGAACCAAAAATGGTGGAGAATATGTCTCTAAAGAGTTTAAGGACTTCTGTGCAGTGGAAGAAATTAAACGAGAGTTGATGACACCTCATAACACACAACATAATGGGGTGGCCGAGAGGAAGAATAGAACTATTGTAAGGGCAGAATGGGCAATGTTGCATGACCAAGGCCTATCACTTCACTTGTGGGCTGAGGCATGCAACACATCGGTCTATTTGTAGAATAGAAGCCGCATCGCATGCTTGGGATGAAGACACCAGAGGAATCTTTCTCCCGTAAGAGAGTAGATGTGGGTCACTTTAGGATCTTTGGCTCATCGATATATTACCATGTGAAAAAGGATGAATGGAAGAAGCTTGAGCCAAAAATAGAGTTGGGGATATTTGTGGGCTACATTGATACACCTTACAACTGTCGAGTGTACTTGCCTACCAATTAGAGGACAATGGTTCGTAGAGATCTCAAGTTTGATGAGCAGAAGGACATGAAAGTTTCCCTTGAGAGGGAGCTCCAACTATAGGCTGTGGAGGAACTGTGGGTTCCTAAGGAGGAGGAGCCTCAGACTGATGTGGAGCAAATAAATGCAGAGGTTCCAGGAGTGGAGACATCCACTCAAGTAGAGTCTTCTAGAGATGGACGGAAGTGCACAAGAGAAGCTGAAAATTTGTTGAAGGATGCGAGAGAGAATGTGGGAGCACCATATTCTCAGCGCAGACAGAGGAGGTCACCTAAGAGGTACACTGGATACATGGCCCTTGTTGGGGAATGTGTTGAGATTGATCCATTTTCCTTTGAGGGAGACGATTTGGGTTGATGCTATGGTGGAGGAGTATGACTCCATAGTTTGTAACAATGTTTCAGACGTGGTTCCAAGACAGGAGAACAAGTCAGTTTTGAGTTCCTATTGGCTTTAGATGGTAAATCAAGCTACTGATGGTAGTGTGGAGAAGAATAAGGCAAGATTTATTGCCCGTGGCTTTTTACAAGTAGAGAGGATCATGTTGCTACAGTAAATTTTGATAGAGGAGCAAGATGTTGACATTTTGACAAAGGAATTGTCAAAGTGTAAATTCGAGTTCCATAGAGACAGGATCAGGTTGGTAGATAATCCCTTTCTTGCTCAGAGGGAGTGTTGAAATATGGCAACAAGAATATTCCAATTTAATTTTTCCTTGAATTAAATTGTGAATTAAAATCGAGTTTAGTCTTAACAACTACTTGGAAATAATTAATTAATTTATTTTAAATTAATTAGTTGGAGAAATTCAAGTTAGAAGTCTTTCTGAAGTCATGCAAGAGTTATCCCTTAAGTTAAGGAGATAATATTGAGTTTTATTTGAGTTGTAATTAGTTAACTTAGTTTAATGAGTTAAGTCCAGTTGAATTAGTTCCAAATTGTTTGAGGAACTAATAGCGAGTTAATAGTTAGTTGATGCATTAATGCACTCAACTAGTGCTAGTCCCATTAATTGAAGATTCCCTTATCAGAAACTCATGCACGTCTATTTTGAGAAAGACCCAGTTGAGATTAATGTTCAAGGACAACGTACTATCAGTTGCATGTGTTTTCTTAGGGAGAAACCTCATGCATGCAGTCAAGGATTCATCCTTGAGGATTGTGTAGTTTTGAAGGTTGGTTTTTCCACTGGTAATGGGCTAATCATCCACAAGGAACAATGCAAGGAAATAGGAGCTTGGAGGGCAGAGAGGAAGGTTGGAGAGAAACTAAGATTGCCTGGGAGCATCTATGAGGATTGTACTAAGAGCTAGCTAGCTGTGAGAGCAAAGGCTTTGTATAATTCCTATGTATTTCCACCATGTATGATAATACAATAGTGTGGGTTTTTTAGCGAAGGCTTTCCCCAAATTATTTTCATGTGTATTGTGCCATTGATTCTTCTTCTTTTGGTTATATTGTTTAGTTTGATCTTTAAGCTTCCACAAATTGATAGTAGAAGTAGTTTATAGTATTCTGCTTTGATTTATATTGCATTATTGGGTTAACCTATCACAAATTCTCTACACTTTTATAGGTGTCATTCTCACAATATTGTCTACACCAAGAAAGTGGGTAAGTCCCTTATCATTCTTGTTCTTTATGTTGATGATCTTATACTTATTGGTAGTGATACCAACCTTATAAACCATGCGAAGTCCATCCTTAGGAAGTAGTTTGAAATGAAAGACTTAGGACACTTGCATTATTTTCTTGGTCTTCAAGTCTTGCAATCCAAGGAAGGTATTTTCCTTTCCCAGTCCAAGTATCCTTGTGATCTTCTATGCCACTTTCACATGGAAGACCGTAAGCCAGCCCCTTCTCCCTTTCAGTCTGGAGCCAACCTTTCAGTCACATGTACTTCCCCTAAAGTTGATGCTACCTTATATCATCAGCTTGTAGGGGAAGTTTTGTGTCTAAACCATACCTGTCTTGACCTTTTCTTTGTTGTTGGGCTTATTTCTCTGTTTATGAAAAACCCACATGGAAGTCATTGGAAAGCAGCTAAAAGAATACTTCATTATGTTCGAGGTATAGTTCATTTTGGGATTCATTACAATGCAAAAGTGTCTCCTCTATTGGTTGGTTTCATTGATTTCGATTGGGCTAGTGACCCTGATGATCGTAAGTCTACTACAGGTTATATCTTCACTCTTGGTTTTGGACCTATTACATGGGCTTACAAGAAAAAAAGTGTCATTTCTTTTTCTTCAATAGAAGAAGAGTATCGTGGCACCATAGAAGCTAGTAAGGAATCCATGTGGCTTCGTCAGATCCTATCAGAGTTTGGCTTTCAGCAGTAGCATCTGACTATACTTTGGTGGGATAATCAAAGTGCCATTCAAATATGTAAATATCTAGTCCAACATTAGCACAAAAAACACATTGAACTACACATGTACTTCATCCAAAAGCTAATTCATGGTCATGTTGTTGAAGTGCAATATTGTTCAACAAATGATCAAGTCGCATACATCTTTACAAAGGCTCTCACAGAGGTGAAGTTTACTAAAATTCAATTTATGGTTGGATTTCAGGAAGTTGTCACTAAGGGGGATAGGCTCTAATGCCTCGTTCCTTCTCCTATTGTGTCATATTTATACATCCTTCAATCATATCCCAAGTTGTTCTTAAGGGGGGATTTTAGGATATTCAGACACATAGGAAATAGTTAAGTATAAATTGGTCTATTGTAGAGTTAAGTAAAGTGTGTTTCTTTACTATGTACTTTTGTAACTTACAATTTGACAGTCACAATATGTTCTAGACATAAAGTGATCCGAAGGTTCATTCTCTCCTTGGTGCTACTGACACTTGATCCATGGCTTAACACTTGATTGTTCCATGATCTCTATTTAAAGAACATGTAGGGTGACCGTTCATGAGAGAATCTTATGTAAATTTTCTTTCTTTTACATTAATAAATTTCCTAAAGTGGTCGTGTTGGATTAGGCCATGGACTGTTTCCCTCTTTGAAGGTTTTAACCACGTGAAGAATACTAGTGTATTGATCTATGATCTGTTTATGAGCGGTGTCCTTTGGTGTTCTATATGAGGAAGTTACTCTGAAAATTCCTACAAGAGGTATTTAGTATTTGAATCACAAAAAGAATAGCCCAAAAGATACAAATAACAAAAAAGGACTTACAACAAAACTACTAATTAGAAAAGAGCCTACTTGACCTTTTTAGGTTAAAATAATTTTGCAAACCTATATTTAGACTATTGCAGAGGGAAACAACTACCAAAAAAAATACTATAATTTCATCCATGGAATAAATAGAAATTGTTCTCTGCATTCCAATCTTTATCATTTATTTTACTCTAAATGCTACATATATTTTAATATTGAAGTAAAGGAGTATTTTACCTGTCTATTACACACATACTCCAAAAATAACCACACATGTGGATATCGATACCATTCCTTCTCATCTTTGAGAGAACAAACCCTTTGAAACCAAATAATATCTCCATCTTCTATTTGAAACATTAATAAGAAGGTTGTAATATTTTAGTTCACAAAAATTTAAATGGCACAAGAAATTATAGTGTTGTAGATTCATGACAAAATGAAGGTATACATGTACATGCAACTACTAAAAAATCTATACAATTATGGTAAAATAAAAAGCATAGAGCTCAATATATATCATAGCACTATATAAAAATACAAATAAAAGAGGTCTAAACATAAACATCCAGTAATAAAAATAAACCAAAAGAAGACATGATACAACATAGAAAAGATTCACCTGGCTATTTCAGAAAGGAACTCTCTTGTCAATGCACTCACACATAACATGAGGTTCAAACTTAATTTCTTGTCAGTTATAAAAATAAAATCGTGGATGAAACTTAGATGAAAATATTGATTACTAACATAAAGAAGAATCATCTCATGCTCAACAACCTATGAAGTTTACTCTTGCAGGCTTTCCATGATGAGAGGGTGAGACTATATGCCCTTCATATGAAAGGATCTTAATATCACCTAACTCCATGACATGCATATGAATGACCTCCAGTAGAGGGAAAGAGAAGTTGAGGTCTACTATATTTCCTTCCAACATCCTTGATCTACTTCTTGATCCAGGGAGAAAACTTGTTGCATGTGTTTCCCAAGTTTCATTGAATTTGACAGCTTCCTCTTCAGTCATGTAGTGAAGAGTTTCTATAGTATTCTCTTTGCCATATGAATTCTATTTCTTACACACAACGTGGATCTTGTCATAAATTTCCAGAGCAAAGCTATCCTTCTCAGTACCAGTTTCGTTGTCCGAGATAGTAGAAAAGACTCAGTTCTTGTAGGTGGGGATGAGGGTTTTCCTAGGGATGAGGACAGTGATACAACCATCTGCAACTTCAATCGATAAATAATCAGGATTTAAATCCTGAAGAAGCATATCTCAAAATTTTTCATCACCCTATCTACTCAAAATAGTAGCCTGCACTGCAGTTCTATATGCAACGACCTTATCAAGGTTAATATTCTTTCATAGTTCCTTGCCATTAAACAAGTCCTAAAATAATGACTACATTATGGAAATCCTAGTAGACCCACCAACAATAATCACATCATGAATGGAACTCTTGTCCATCTTGGAATTTCATAGGGATTTTTCAACAAGCTCCATACACTTCCAAAACAAATTTATGTTAAGTTGATCGAAACCAGCCAGAGTAATAGTGGACTAAAATTCAATACCATCAAAGAGAGAATAAATCTCAATGGTGGTCTTAGTAGTTGATGAGAGATTTATCTTCACCCTTACACATGATTTTCTTAGTCTCACAAGGGCTCTAACATTGCTGTTGATGTCTCTTTTATACTTTATCTTAATGTAGCATACAAATTAGTCAACCAATATGTTATCAAAATCTTCACCTCCAAAATTGTTATCACCAATTGTGGCCTTCACCTCAAAATGACAACTTTCAATTGTCATAACAGTAACATGAAAGGTACCTCCACCCAAGTAAAAAACGAGAACATTTATCTTACCAACACTACTGCCTTTCTTGTCTAGTCCATAGGTAATGACATTAGCAGTGGTCTCATTGACAATTCTGATAACATTCAAGCCAACAATGACACCAACATCCTTGGTTTCCTTCCTCTCAGAATC
Source organism: Pinus taeda (assembly GCA_000404065.3). Taxonomy (NCBI): domain Eukaryota; kingdom Viridiplantae; phylum Streptophyta; class Pinopsida; order Pinales; family Pinaceae; genus Pinus; species Pinus taeda. The sequence continues at coordinate 167,388 of APFE031666326.1, forward strand.
GTTGAAACATGCAGGAACACTAATGATAACCTTCGTCACTGTGGTCATAGGATAAGCTTAAACAATCATATTCATATTTTCTAAAACCATGGAAGATATATCCTCATACAAAACACTTCTCTTCCCCTTTGTATATTACAATGATGGTGGTCTTATCACCAACTCCTAGAATAACCTTGAAATGTCATAGCCCCACATTGCTCTAAATGAATGGATTAGAGAACTTCCTTCCTATTAACTACTTTGTGTCTTCCATAAGTTAACAAACCAACTTATATTTATAATCAGAATATAACACTAGACATGAAAAACATATACAAATTTGACGGAAAGAGAAATAATGTAACAAATAAAATCGTGTGGATAAGTAATTGTTTATTTATATTATTGTGATTTCTGGCAACTTGGTTCTCAGCAGACTCTTCGATAAGATGCTCTTTATCAATGAAGGTGATGATGGAGGTAGTGGTTCAATTCCTATGATCGTTGGATACGATATCCAACCTTCCATTCTGCCATACTCCCACACACAAATACATCATCCCTAGATCGATTCCAATTGCCGGTCCTTCACCATTTCTATTCATCTTCTCACTCAGAGTGGCATAAACAAGAAATTGGCAGAAGGTCAAGGATGCACTATTCTCAATACCAACAAATCTATCTTTCTCATCATGTTTCGCTTCCATCACCCCATTTGGAACAACCCTCCTTTTATATGAAGAAGTATAATAGACAACACTGGACCTAGAAATTGTATATGTATCGTAACTGAATGACTGCGAAGTAAAAATAGGGTGGGTATCAAATGAATGGTATTGTTGTTTTATATTTCTTGTTTCATCCTCTACATCGCCTGAAATAACCTCCTCAACTAGATTTTCAACTACGGGCTCTGTGCTAGCAAGTTTAACAAGTTTAGATTCAGATGTTGGAGCTTCATTGTCACGAGGTAGCTCCTGAATCATAGTTCCCCATTTACCTTGTAGTTGTGCTAGATTGAAGGGCCTCTTATCAATAAAACCCTTGTTTAAAGGGCGATGGAATGGATCATCATCCATCATGTCCATGCCCATGCTCATATTCCCCCTCATCAACCCAAAAAGGCTGTCGAAACCAAACAGACTATTGCTCAGAGGGCCGAACAAGCCCCCAAATGGGCACCAAAAAAAAGGATCATCAAATGCATCATGGCTGAAGAATTCCTCCACCAAGCTTCATTCACGTACCCCTCCACCAAATCCCCCTCCACCAAATAAGCCGAATCTGGCAAAACGGTTTGCAAAACTTAGAAAATCCCCAAAATTTCTGCCAAAGCCACTGCCACCCATACCACCATGGCAACCTTGTCTCTGTCATCAGGATCCATTATGTTATATCTAACTGGGGATTCTTTCTATATAACTTATAGATCTACCAGGATTTGAGGTGTCATTGGATGATGACATAGTTAAATTGACAACAATTGCAAGTGATACCTCGGTGAATGATTTACCCTCTAACCTCTCTTCCTCCACTATTGGATTGTATTGGATTCTTAAATATTTCTCATTCTTCAAACTGCCAAATTTCCCCCCTCATCCTCACATGTTGATTCTAATATTCTTATTCTTTCATCACTAATAATTTTTTTTTACTAAAAATAACTCTAACAATATTAATTATTATAATTATATCTCCTCACTTTCTAATCCTAATCTTGTTTTCCTAAGTCCCCAATTATTTCCCTCCTGATCATTTATCTGGCTTTAATAATATCCTCTTGAATTATAACTCGCTTACTAATTATAATTTAATTAATAATAAACCCCTCATTAATAATAATTTCTCTAATAACACCTATAACAATAATAATAAGAAGAAGAAAACTAATATTTCTCTTAACATATGTAATAATTTGAATAATATGGCTCCTAACAATAATAATAAATGTATTTTTAATAATAATAATAATAATAATAATAATATTTACTCTTAGTTAGATTGGCGTTAAAAGAAAACCCATTTTATCTTGAAATGCAAAACAAACACCATGACGAAGGCATGTCCTTAGAAATTCTAAGGGTACAAAAGACAAAGGTGTACAAATTAGGGTCAAACTCCATTGGACTAAGGGTTAGGGATGAATGCACCAAACTCTTTTCTTAGGATCTTCAACAATAGTGGGAGTTTGAAGACATAAAATCTATTCATACTAAGAAATGTAGGCTCATTAAGAATAAAGAGGTTTTTCAAAATCTTTTAGCCTACCATAAATTGATGTCACATCCAACACTTCAATGAGAAGTCTAACGAATATGCACTGACTCATTGTTTACAAGTTTCCCCTTCTAATTTTTCTCACGTGGATAGAGAGGTTTGTGTGTTGAACATCTCACCAAAGGAATTTAACATTACCTTGAATAACATGGTTGATAGTAAAAATTCAAGAATAGATGGGCTTCCATGTGAATACTACAAAACTAATTGGGAGTTATTTGGGCCTATCTTGCTAAAAGTTTACAAGACGTTTCAAGATGAAATTTACTTGACATCATGATCAATTGGTAATACAGAAAATATTAAGCTCATATCCGAATGAAGTGACCCCAAACATGCCTGCAATTGTATTCAAAAATCCTAGATAAAGTCCTTTCCAGGAAAATTAAATTTATCCTTTAAATCCACCTTAAAACCCTTATGGTCATTTAAGATCCCTTAGGAAAAGGTTTCCCTATGGCACTGGTATGATATGTGATGGGTATTGATCATTGAGTTGCCACTTTGAGCACACCCAATATGTGGCTCATCAAGATAATTTCACTGCACCTTATTCCTTTTACCAATGTCCTTCCAAAAGGCATAGTTTTTTGACAATATTTTTCATAATCTTATAAGTTCTTGTCAACACATAGAAGGAAAAATGGGCCATACTAGACTGTAATGGGATTTTTGTTGCCTTAGAAGGAACGAGGAATTTGGCTTGACATATGTTGCCAATTAAGGTAGAACATTTTCTACTATATTGATTGTCAAGATCATTCATGGAAACAAAAGCTAAAGAAATCTTCTACAACCTAAAATGGCCAAAGGCACTCTCTAGATGTGTTACATGAATGAAAACCTTTATTATGTGATGCCAGATGTCTACCAAAGGATATCTTGCAAACAAGTTATATATATAGTGCATCAATTTTTTATTTTTTTTTAATCTTAATAATAAGTGTTTTGTCAGGGATGCTTGGTATGATACAAATAGACTCAGTAAAAAGGTCCTTTAACACACAAAAAATTGAAACCCCACTGAAATTTGCAACTAGGCTACTAGATGTTCAATAATTTAAAGGCTTCAATGTGAAAAGCTTTGACTTCACACATACTTGAAGGACACTTTTGGAGTAGCATATTTCGCTGAAAAATTCAAGGGAAAGTAGTGATCACCCTATGGAAACTAATTTTGTAGCACCTTTTCCAATGTTGAGCCAATGGTTCCCATAAGCGATGGTTCACAATGCTTTTTCCAGTTAGCGCCTTCTCTTTGATTGTTGGATTTTTATGAGGGACTTCAAAGATTTGGATCATTAAGCTCACAAATTACATGTGGATAAAGAAAGAATGGGTAGTGGTGTAAATGTAAATGAATTAAATTCAGATTTAAAACAATGATTTATAAAGTGTTATATGTATGATGTTAAGTTTATTTGATTATGGGTATGGTCAAATGCTATATTTCTGACAAAAAGTGAATGTTTGTGGGATATTAGGTAAACATTTAGCTCTCCTCATAATATAATTAGTGTCATATATCTGACTATCCAGTGATAACTGTGTCCGTTAGATATTTGAGGAAAGTTGAGGCTTTTAAAAAAAATTGCAAGTAAAATCCAACAACATGGACGAATTATCACAATACAACGTCAAATTTTCCACCCATATGTACTAGTGAATTTTTTTAAATCTAGCATAAAATTCAACTCCAGGAAAGGCCCCAAAGGTACTTAGGTCATTGTTTGAATACCCCAAGAATTCTTAATATATATATATATATATATTCATGAAGTGTTACAGTCAATGGTAGGAATTGCACCCACATAACTGTGAAAATCTAGAGAGAGGGTAGGGTCCTTGTTATAGAGGTAAGTTTAGGGAGAAGTAAGGGAAGCCCAATTTGGGATAATACTTAAAATAGCTTGACTTTTCATATCTTATTCCTTATGTAATAATTTTAGAGGAAGTAAAATAAGGTTATTGGTTCGTATTAAAATTACCAACATAAACGATTAATTCATATTATTGCAGTACTTGTTAGGTAGTCGTATTTTTGTTCGTAGACTAAATTAGTCATTCACGTTAGTAATTTTTAGTTGTATATTTCAACCCGGGACTAAATTAATCATTTATGTCCTTTTTAGTTGGGGCACTTAATACTTCTCATTTTTGGTATTATTTCACTTGGAAAATCTGTGGTGCCTAACGTTTTTAGTGACTTAGTCACTAATTTCTCATTTTCTACTAGTGTATCCAGTAAAAACATATTTTTTTTAGTTAATTCGTCTTTTGTTTATCTTCACCCAGTGCATTAGTACTTCATTAAGAATTAAATAAATAGTAACCATGTGCAGTAAGAAAAAAATAAACCATCACATGTGAATGCCATGATTTAAGGTGGAAAGCCAATGCAGGAAAAAACCATCATTGTGGTCATCTCTATCTTCTTTTTATTATGAAGAAAAACTTCTTACAATATTGCACTGGCACAAACTCATACCATCACACAGGCACCCACCTACAGAAGGCTACAACCTTCTCTCATTCTCCAACACACATTGGAAGGGGGCTTCAACCCCTTGATCTCATTTACTGGTAGACACCAGAAGGGAGCTCCAACCCCCTGATCTAATTTACCAGCTACCACTTGAAGGAAGCTTCAACTTACTGATTGAAGGCTCGAAGCTTCAACACCTTCAGGGACCAAATTTCATAGATTTTCATATTGGATCCACTTGATACAAAAATTCACAACTGTATGCCACGTTTCATCAAATTTTTTAGACTAGACTCACTACCATCATTTAAGCCCAAAACCAATTATCAAAGTTGAAACCAATTACTGCAACAGACCACTCAATCATTATAAGAAACACCCAATCTCTGACCCAATCATTGAACTGACTGAATCAACCAAAACTAAACCAATAAAATAAAACTCAAACTTAAGCAACCAGAATAGTTAGATCACTCTAACCTTAATACCAATCAACATACTACACAACACAAAAACTAGATTCTATTACTGCAAACCCTCATCAACCATATATCAAAATGTATACACTACTTTATAGTAGCAAACCCATGCGTGTACGCGCTTTTCATAAATCATACCCATGTACAAATCTTAAACCACTTAAACCTAAAAGTGAACCACTGAATCCTGAAAACTAAACCACTGTCACTCTAAAACAAATATTGAATCATACATAGATCCACTACATCATTATGAAACAATCATGAAACCTTAATTGAACTTCAATCACAAATAGCACGTATCTTCATCATTCTTAAATCTTTCAATTCATCTTTTAAATATTATTGTTAAGCTAAGAACATCAAATAAGACTTCATTAATAAACAACAGAAACAAAACAAGACTGATTATCCTTTTCATAAAAAACCCCAGTTTTTGTATGCACTTTTCTCAAAAACACTTGCGTATATACACCCTTTTAAGGAAACAAACCCGGATATAGATCAGAATATATACGTGACTGTAGGAATTTACAGGGTAGGTTCCTCAGATAGAACACCAAAGGACACTGCTCACAGATAGATCATAGATCAATACACTAGTATTCTTGACATGGTTAAAACCATCAAAGAGGGAAACAGTCCATGGCCTGAGCCAATGCGACCACTTTAGGAAATTAATTAATGTAAAAGAAAGAAAATTTTACATAATATTCTCTCATGAATGGTCACCCTACAAATGAGCCTCCATGTTCTTTAAATAGAGATAATAGACGAATCGAGTGTTAAGCCATGGATCAAGTGTCGGTAATAACGATGAGAGAATGAACCGTCAGATCACTTCATCTCTAGAATATATCATGATTGTCGAATTTTAAGTTACAAAAGTACATAGTAAAGAAACACACTTTACCTAACTCTACACTAGACCAAGTTATACTTAACTATTTCCTATGTGTCGGAATTTCCTCACATCCCCCCTTAAGAACAACTTAGGATAGGATTGAAGGACACAATAGAAGAAGGAAGGAGGCATTAGAGCCTGTCCCCCCTTAGTGAGAATTTCCTAAACTCAAACCATAAATTGAAGTTCAGTAAACTTTGCCTCTATGAGAGCCTTTGTAAATATGCATGCAACTTGATCATTTGTTGAACAATATTACACTTCAAGAACATGGTCATGAATAATATTTCTGATGAAGTGCATGTGTAGTTCTATGTGTTTGTTGTGTTGATGTTGGACTTTATCTTTGCATAGTTGAATGACACTTTTATTATCACACCAAATTGTAGCCAGATGTTTCTACTGAAATCCAAACTTTGACAGGATTTGACATAGCCATAGGGCTTCCTTACTAGCTTCTACAATGCCACGATACTCTACTTCTGCTGAAGGAATAGAAATTGAGCTTTGTTTCTTGCATGCCCATGTAATAGGTACAGAACCAAGAGTGAAGACATAACCTGCAATAGACTTCCGATCATCAGGGTCACCAGGGTCACCAGGCCAATTAGAATTGGTGAAATCAACCAATATAGGAGATGCTTTTGCACTGTAATGAACCCCAAACTAAACTGTACCTCAGACATAATGACGTATTATTTTAGTTGCTTTCTAATGATTTTCCTTTGGGTTTTGCATAAACTAAGCAATAAGGCCAACAACAAAGGAAAGGTCAGAACAAGTATGAGTTAGATACAAAATGTTTCCTACAAGATAATGGTATGAGGTAGCATCAACTTTAGGGGAAGTAAAAGTGACTGAAAGTTTGACTCCAAACTAAAAGGGAGAAGGGATTGGCTTACAGTCTTCCATGTGAAAGTGGCGTAGAATATCACAAGCATACTTGGACTGGAAAAGGGAAATACCTTCCTTGGATTGCAAGACTTGAAGACCAAGAAAATAATGCAAGTGTCCTAATTCTGTCATTTCAACTACTTTTTAAGGTTGGAATTCACATGGTTTATAAGGTTGAGATCAATACCACTAAGGATAAGATCATCAACATAAAGAATAAGAATGATAAGAGACTTACCCACTTTCTTGATGTAGAGAGTAATGTGAAAATGACACCTAGAAAAGCCAGTATCTAAAAGAAAGCTATCCATTTTGGCATACCAAGCCCAAGGGGCTTGATTGAGACCATAAAGGGATTTCTTAAGTTGACATACAAGGCTGGAGTCTATTTTTATAAAGCGAGGAGGTTATTCCATATATATTTCTTCATGCAAGTCCCCATGCAAAAAGGCAAATTTAACATCCATCTAATGGACTTCCGATTTGAAAGAGGAAGCAACGGAAAGAACAAGGTGGTTAGAGTCCATTTTGGCAATAGGGGAGAAGTTTTCACTATAGTCAATGCCTTCAACTTGTGAAAAACCCTTAGCAACAAGATGAGCTTTATGTTTATCAAATTTTCCATCTGGTCCATACTTGGTTTTATAAACCCATTTGCATCTAACAAGTTTTCGTCCCTTGGGAAGAGGAACAAGATCCCATGTATCATTTGCCAATAATGAACAATATTCTTCATTCATAGTTGCGTTAAAATTTGGATGGCCTGAAGCTTTTGCAAAGGTGTCAAGATCATAATTTGATGGAGCTTGAGCCAGTAAAGAAGAGGCTCTATCAAACATAGAATGAGTGCGACGTTGATATGTAAGATCACTTGCAAGAGCACCTGCTGCATCCCAAGTAGCACTGACCCATTTTGGAAGTTGATGAGCTAAAGGAGGATCTCAAGAAGGTGGGGGAGGATTTTCATCCTCACTGTCATCATCTGAAGAAGAAATATTTTTAGAAGTAGATGCGATAGAGAGAGGTGGCACATCTGTTGAACTAGGCTCACAGGGTGATATATTTTGAGAAAACATTACATCTCTTCTAATGATATCATTCTTGGATTTAGGTGAAATAAGTCACATCTTCATAATATCCAACAAAAATACATTTTTCACTCTTAGGTTCTAAGGCTTTATTTTTATCATTTGGAATATGGGCCCATGCTTCACTTCCAAAAACACGAAGTGACTGACATCTAGTTTAATTGAGCTCCATGCTTCTTCTGGAGTGATATTCTTTAAAACCTTAGTAGGAGTGCAATTACTATGTAATTTGTACAGTTAATTGTTTTTGACCAAAAATTAAGACTAAGTCCTTTAGATTGAAGTATACAATTAACCATTTTCTTTAAGGTGTGATTCTTCCTTTTAGCCACACCATTTGTTTGTGGAGTATATGGAACAATTTGTTGCATTTGAATTCCATGCTTAGTGCGAAAATTGATGAATTTGTTGTTAACATATTTTCTGCCATTATAAAATCTTAGCTTAAGAATTTGATGTCCAGATTGTTTTTCAATAGAGGCCTTAAAGGCAAAGAACATGTTAAATACTTCACTCTTGAGTTTTAAGAAGTATACCCAAGTGCGCCTGGAGAAATCATCAATGAAAGTTAAGAAACACTTGTAGCAAGAGAATGAAACAACTGGAAGTGGACCACATAAATCACTATGCATAAGCTGTAAAGGAAATGAGGCATGCTAAGAGGCACATTTTTGAAAACTATCTCGATGATGTTTTCTGAGTACACATCTGGAACAAGCACCATCTCTGCAAGATACCATAGGAAAACCTGTCACCATATTTTCTTTACATAGATTTTGAAGGGAGCGATAGTTTAAGTGACCAAATCGCTCATGCAAAAGTTTGCTCACTTCATCATTATGAGAAACAAATACCAAGGGAAGCTTTGATGACCCAAATTTGTTAAAATTATACAACTTTGTAGAATCATCAGCAATTCCAGTAGCTAAAATCTATTTAGCATTTGTTAGGTCCTTAATTACAACACTGTGAGGTGAAAATTCAACGGTTTTACCTTCACTTGAATGAGTTATCTGATATACATATAGAAGGTTGTAGGATAAGTTTGGAACACAAAATACATGATTAAATTGACCATTATCTAGATGAATATCCAGTCCCTACAACACCAAGAGATCTATCATCACCAACATATATATTTTTTGTGTTACAATCATTTAAAGAAGGAAACATGGCTTTGTTTTTGGTCATGTGATAAGAAGCTCCAAAATCAATTAGAAACTCATGAGAATGAGAAGAAGAAGATACATGCTTGACAACCACATACAGAAAGTGTTATTCCTGAAGATGAAGATGAAGTTGAAGTTGAAGAGTGCTCCAAATGGATGTTATGCTTCTTCATTGCTACTTCCAAGGCTTCCATATTCTTAAATCATTTGGATTCTAAGTGGACATCTTGATTACAAAAGTTGCAATGTCTATCAGTCTTCTTCCCTTTGTTTTTATTTTCCTTATCATTTTGTTGAATTGATTTTTCATTTTGAGATTGAAATTGCTTAGGACCCTTGTTTTGTTTAGGACCATTCTTTTTAGGATACTGCTTCTTAGGATTCTTTGAATTTGGTTGTTTCTAGGTGGCTAAGGCTTTCTTAGAAGAGTTTTCAAGATTAAGAAGACCAAGATGTAAGAGTTTTTCTTGTTCTCTTATTAAAGAATCACAAAAGGCATCAAAAGAGGGGGGCTTGTAGTCTTGTCCTTGAGAAATAAAGGCTTCTCTAGTAGAATGGAAGGTGGAAACAAGCATAGAGTAGGCTGGTCAACTTAGTAGGAATGGAATAGATAATGATACCATCTTCTTTCTTGACCTTAACACCTTCCAAGAGAAGTCTAAGGATCTTGAACTTGGACAAAAAATATTAAATGGAAGAAAAATTATTGGGGTCCAATGTAAGAAACTCATTTTTGAGTTGATGGGCTCTAATTTCATTTTTAATTCCAAAAACTTTAGTGAGCTATTTCATTGCTTCATTAGGGGTATCAATTTCTGCAATATGGAATCCAAGGTCTGGAGAAATAGACATCCCTGTAACCCCACATGCTTGATTTTTCCTATTTTCTCATTAAGTTGCCTTATCTTCATCTTTAGGTTTAGTTTCTTGATGTGAGGCTATTCTGTAAAGACCTTTACTTCTAAGTAAATCCACAATGTAGGAACACCACTGGAAGTAGTTGGCGCTGTCAAGAATAACTTGGCATGGACTTTCCATTTTAATAGAAACTGAAGCTTTAGATTCTGAAACTAAGTGTTCCAATGGAAAGATCTCGAAAAATTAGACTGATTAAAATAGACAGCTCTAAAAATGACTTCTGGATGAAGAAGCTATGGCTTTTTGAAGAAAAGTTGTTGAAGATGTGGACAAAGCGTGTGAATGTGCAGAAATGAATGATAATGTTATATTTAAAAAAAAAAATCTCCCCCCCTTCTAAACTTGATCTAATTAGCTGACTCTAAAAAAAAAATTATGTGACCCAGTTTTATAAATAAGTGAAAGTCACTTTTACTATGGTACTTTATGAGCTACCCACTAAATTGTAACTTAAATAAAAGATAAAGAGACTTTATAATTATAAGTGACTCACTTTTTATAATGGGTGAGAACACTTTTACATAAGGTAATTTTAAAACATAGGTTACATGTGCTTTTTGAAAAAGTAACTCAACAAAAAGAAAAACTTGAACTCAAGACCTCTATTCTCATAAAGTAACTTTGGACCAAGTGAGATAGTTTAAAAGGTTAGTAATTTTTGAAAAAGAGAAGGGTTTCGTTTTTTAGTCACTAAAGATTTGGGGTGTGTGCTTACTTGAAAAAACTTATTTTTCCTACAAAACAAAAAACCACACAACCCAACGCGAACATACAAAAAAAAAACCAAACCTTATGGCTTGAAGTTAGCTTTCGCTAGCTCACGGGGCTTTGGATTGACAACAAATGGGTGCACTATTAAGGAACTCCTTGTGATAGGTCACTGGTTCAAATCCCTCGAGGGTGCTTACCTACCAAAAAAATAGAAGTTAGCTTTTGCCATAAACTAAATATTTTCTTCAATGTTTCTGATTTTCTGAGATCACACTAAGGCACGACGGAAAAGAGCATAGCATGAGAAAAATCCTTCCTTTATGTTTTTGATTTTCCTAGATCGCACAAAGTTGCAAGGAAAAGAGCATATACAAAAATGAAAGGTAAAGATCCGGTAATAAAAAAAAAGAGTTCAATAAACCAAAATAAATAGAGAGATGAATAACTAAAACTACAAATAAAGGCTGTATACAGCCAGATCTTAAAAATAACGTAACTAGGGCTACTAGAAACCTTTTCACGTCAAAGGAAAGGGGTTCCTCACTAGAAAATATTCCACTAACACAATAGAGAAGTCCAATTGGCCCGAAAGCAATCAAAAATAGTAGATCTAGGAAATGATAGTCACATGCACTTGTACCGGCTTCAAATTTGGATCACCAATGGATGTAGCCCTCAAGTAGCTCTGATATCATGTAGGAATTTACAAGTTAAGTTACTCAAATAGAAAACCAAAGGACACCGCTCACAAAGAGATCACAGATCGATACACCAATATTCTTGACATGGTTAAAACCCTCAAAGATGGAAACACTCCATGGCCTGAGCCAACTCGGCCACTTTAGGCAATTTCTTAATGTAAAAGAGAGAAAAATTACATAAGCTTCACTGATGAAAGGTGACCCTACAAATGACCCTCCATACTCTTTAAATAGAGATCATGGACCAATCAGGTGTTAAGTCACGAATAAAGTGTCAGGAATACCAAGGAGAGAATGAACTGTTAGATCACTTCATGTCTAGAAGATATCATGACCATCAGATCGTAAGTTACAAAAGTACATAGTAAAGAAAAACACTTTACCTAACTCTACACTAGACAAGTTATACTTAACTATTTCCTATGGGTTAGAATATCCTAACGGTGACTTACTAGTATCAAACCCATGTGTACACGTGCCTTTCAAGTTGTAAAAATCACGTACATATCCACAATTACTGGCACAAACCTTCGCTATATCACAAAACTTCAGACATACCTAGATCTATACATACACAAAAAAATCATGCGTTAATACACTATCAACACAAATTAAATGACCTCGTAATCAATATTTTCATCTCAAATCTATTGAATTTGATCCATGATCAAATTCCTAGGTGCATACCTAGTTTTATATCAAGAAAAACATTAACGATGCATTACATGCATATTTGCTTCATATCTAAGTACTCATAAAATATTCATCACTTTCACACCCTCTATCACTTTGATCTTCATCTCCTTATATAGCTTAGCCCTCACCTAATACCACAGGTCAAAACCATAATCATTTCGATGGTATTGTTAGATGGGATAAAATATATGCTTTGGGGCTCAATACCATAGATCAATACCATGGTAAAGACCCTTGGTATTTAGAATACCATGGTTCAGGAACTATACGTGCCTTTCCTTCTTCATACCCATGTGTATACTTCTTGAAATTTCATATTTTCCTTTCGTCTGCCTCTGAACTGGTATCCCTTTGTCCAAATTCTCTCTCACATCTGTAGACACATCCTGTTGAAATCTATATCAAGTTGGGTTCCATCAAAGGACAACTCATCAAGTAGGTTTCCATAAAGGACAACATATAGTCATAGTGCCATACATTAGTCATAATGCCAACAAAATTTCTTGATGCAGTTGTTCAACAATAGAAGGTGCATTTTCATGTAAACCCTTCATCAAAATAAACTATGTCTTTCCCTGACTATGATGCTCCATAATCATATTAAAAATAAAGTACTAAAATATAAGGTGGATTCCAAATCTTTGATCACAATATCTTAGTAGGTGCAAACCATATTCATGTATTTCAATGTTGAAAATGTGTCGATGCAACCAATCAACATCTCCAATCGGGAATAAAGTAGGGAGTTCCATGTCTAGAAACCCTTTTGTATTGTATTCATTAACATAAGTTGTACTAATATCTAGCCATTCTAAACCATCTACGTCTGTATCTTCTACATTTTCAAGAAATCTTATTATTCAATCAATCTCCCTGCAATCGTTAGGTAAGCATGACAAAAAAGACAATGGATGGGGCCGCAAGGAATTACCTCCCATTTTCAATGTCCTCTTCAACCCTACTTGTTTCATTTAAATTTCAATCAACATGTTGTAGCATCATTGACACATCAGTAGGCCTTTCATGGTGAGCTACAATTGAATCAATATGAATTTCAACATCCCTATAGTATTTATCGATTTCAATTTTGTAAAGAAACACATCCATCACACATTGTCTCTTCATATATCATTCATAATATCTTGATTCAACACCACGACTTCTCACAATAATATAATCAAGTTGTTTAAGAAGACGAGGATGTTTCTTTGCAATCATGGATATATCTTGAGGAAAATGTATTATATGACCACTATATTTATATTGACCATAAGGAGCCTATGACACTTGCAGTATTGGATTCAACCTTTCTATAAGAATTTATTCAACTTGAGTCAAAACTCTTAGAACCTCCAGCTACTCACCTAGATAAATGTTGTTAAAATGAGAAAAATGATGTGAGCCTTCTTCCCTTTGCACCTTTTACAAATGGGCCCTTCATGCCATCTTAGAACTTGTATACCTAGATAGCATTAATTACACACTTGGCACAATTTCACAACAGACAGGTCATTAAGTCTCGTACGAAATTTCTATGTGCTTTAAGCATCTCGTCGCTAAAACAAAATGACCAGCTTCATTTCCGCATGAAAAGGCATTCAAACCTGCCAATGATCATAAGCAAACAAGGTGCCTATGACATGGGAAACATCATTTCTTCCCATCACATTAGGAACATCCACTCACCTTACTTCATTAAAAACATGTTCATTTTGTAAATGAAAATGTAAAAAACATTATGTAAAAATTAAAAACTTTAACAATGAAAGTACAATTTGTTGAACTAACCAACCATTTGAAAATAAATGGAATATACATTTTGGTGGTTACTGCAATCTCCAACCACAAGTTGAGGAATCGACAGAGACTACACTACCTGGAAATATAATTTTCATCCAATATCGAATTCAACATTGTGATTAAACAACATAAAATAAATATTAAACAAAACAAACCAAATTATTTATTTAAATATTCAAAATGTAAGAAAGCAGATAAAACACTTGTGTGTTCCTCAAAGGAGAAGTTTGGAGACTTTCTCTATGGTGAACAACATTAGCAACATATTTACATAGAGTGAGACTAGGCCGAACATCCCTAGTAGATTGTCATAGATTTTCAACCATCCTAGTAAGCATACTATTACCAAAAAACAAATCAGACACAAGAAGTTGTTCAAGGCCTTCATTTCAGCCACCTTCCATTATAGCACTTCCTCCAACGTTTCAATATTTCCCACAATTCCCACTTATCTGAACACAACCTTTATAAAGACAATCCATCGAAATAACACAAAATAATAGAAAAGCATCAAAGAAGTGGAAAAAAATTGTGCAGCGAAAGATGCACTTAAGTGAATATTTCAAAACATTCTTCTTGCCGAAGAACAGTAAAGCTTCTATATGCACGACAATTAGGCCCAGTAGACTCTCGATTTATTAGTATTTGAGAACCCAACCCACAAGCTTCAAATTTTCCAAATGATGCTCGATACCCCACAACCAAACATGAGAAAATAGGAAAATCTGTTACGAAAACATATAGGGGGCAGGGGGGAATAATAAGAGAAAAGAAAGAAATCAACAACAATTTTGTTTTGATCAACACGAATAAATAAGTTAAAGATAAAAGTTTGACTACCCGTACTGCTTCAATAGAGGTAGTATGCAAAGATTTAGGTGGATTGACAATGTTGACTAAGGAGTTGCTATTAGGAACACCAAAAAAAACATTACCAATAGATATATGCACATTGTCCAAAATGTAAAGAACCGTATCGCTATCAACAAACAAACCAAAGGTTGTAAATTGTACATTTGCAACTGATAGATCTTCTTGTAATGATGAATTTCTTGGACTATGTTGAGAGGATACTTCATTTTTCATCCACTGGAGGCTCTCTTACACAATAAGAATGTGCATAAAGAAGTCAAATTAAAAAAAAAACATATTAAGAGAAACAATTTCTTGCAATCAACATGAAATAAAAAAACATTCAAACAAATTGTCATTCCAAACATAATCATGCTATTATGATACTCACAAATGTCAACCCCAACATCTCCATGATTTGTTGAAGCTTTTTTCCTTTATTGTTAGAAAAACGTTTTGCAAGCATTTATAACATCCTTGTTCATCCAATACCACTCCCTGTGATATTCATTTTCTCTCTCACGAGAGGAAGGGGAGTGAACTCTTTTACGTGCATGCTTGCTTGTTTCTTTGCTCAACATTTCTACAACCATTTTAAACACTATTTGCTCACTTTATTTTTCATAACCCTAATGATGATAAGCAAACCATATTCACAACACAATGAACCCCCAATATTTTTAAAAAATAAATCTATAAATGAAACAAACACTTTCTAAACATAAGAGAAAGGCAACTAGAAAACTATCAAAGAAAAGCCGAAAAAACAACGATATATTAAAAATTTGGGAAAAAATTAGCAATTTGACTTTCTAAGAAACTACTACCAAAAAATGTATTTTTCCAACAACAGGTTTGAGAGAAATATTATATATCGTGACAATAAGTACAAAGCAATATTTATCTGCAAAAAAATAAAATCAATGTCAACATAAATATGTGCTTAGTGAAACATCACAATTCAAAACACAATGATTTCAAATTAAAATTTGAAAATACTAGACAAAGTGTACATTTCCAAAAACATGTAATAACAAACATCTCCAATTCTCAAACACTATATATTGACACCCACAATTACTGGTGGTATTTCTACAATAGAATCAACACTATGAAGAAGCGAGAATACATTCCCATTTTCAATGTATTCATTGAAACGATCAATAGTAATAACATGGAACCCAAATGTTTCCAACATTGATACACCATCAACAATTGCTTCTGTGAAAACCCCACACAGCATATCATATAACTTAAATTTCACTTCGATGGAACCAGAAAGAATCATGTTTTCCTACATAACACAAAATGGAAGGTACCCCAAAAATTTACTATTTACGTCTTGTTAATGGTGTTGGACCCACCAAAATTCAAGGGATCACCCCGATATGAAGTCCCAACTAGACCTCACACCGTTTGGTGTGAGAGTGCCATCTAGTATGATGGTCTAGTTTCCATTATCTTAAGGATTTTCCTCAACTCTTTCTTGTCAGCACATGAGAGTGGTTCGCTTTATCTTTGAGAAGTGAGGTTCACGTTCCTAGTGAGTGTAAGTGTACTTTTTTGAATGGTTTTTTCTCTATGAGGGGAAGAAGGTGAAGGTGAGTTCTAGGTTGAAAGAGATTTGTCCCAACTCAAATAGGAACAGACAACATAAAGGACATACATAGCTTCCGGCTAAGCAGTCCACTTGGATGTGGCAGTCACAACATACAAGGTAAGATAACACATACAACATTCATGGAACAGTTTGAATGAGTGCAACAGTTGTTACAACAAGGTTCATGTGGAAGGTTTGTCTGATATCCGACAGAGCAGTCAACACAGATGGGACAACATTAAAAGCATATACAACACATTTCCACTAATAGATTATGTATTACAACAAATGAATCCGTTCAAATGTAGAACACAGGTTAAAGAAACATGCATTACAAGTGTTGAAGATCAGTCTTACAACAAATAAAATACATGTGTGAAAATGTGTTGGCCTGTTAATAGGTTTATGAATTAAATGAAAGTTCCAAGACAGATCGTTACATCATACATCATTAACCCCATCAGTAGGGCGTTGGATCTAATACTTACTCCTCAAAGAAAATATTACAGAGTCTCTTGGTTATGTGGGAGGAGCTAAGGTGAAAACTCCTTTCATGTACAAATGAGGGGGGTATTTATACGCAAGGGTGAAGCTGACCCTTGTGGTTGTTTGACTACCCTCATGACCATTCGACTTGTATGACTTTCTAACACAAATGACTCTATGTTTCAACACGTGGGTCTCTTGGACTTCCACGTTACATCACATTGATTGACAAAAAACCTATAGTGGAGATGTGGGAAACACAACTGATGACTTGACCCAACATGACTTGACAAGACAATACTGGTACATTTGTGCTACTGCTAGAGTGCATGTCGAGCTATAGTGTTGTTGAGTGATGGATGTCTTCATGGTGTATCATAGCTTCACCTTCACATGGAAAAGTGTGCAAATTCTTCGATGGTCCTTGGTTCACTTGATGAAACTTTAGCATGTTGTTGCTTGCTTTCATACTAGAAGGCTTGACATACTCACTTGTTTTCGAAGGTGCATGTTTTTCGCATTCGTCCACTTCACATGCTTCGTTTATTCATATGTTGGTGAACCTATCCATCTACATGTTCTCCCTTTGTTCATCTCGTTCATTGTCTTGACATGTTTGTTGGTGTACCTATACCTGCAGTCACTCATGTCGAGGCGACATCAAATCAAAAACCTCCTAGTCTACCATGACACATGATCATTCAGATGCAGCTGACCGGGAGAGGAAGCACGCCTTTGATGTTAGATGATGGGTTTGGGAAACTGCTAATGAAAAATGTGCAAGAGTTACTAGAAGATGGTGATAGACAATCTAAGTCGATAGTGACTGTCTACAAGGTTTGGCTCGGCTCAGAGGCCAAATTGCACAAATTATAGGAAGGACAGTCTAGGCTGCAGGAGTGTAAGGTAGGCATGCTCTGCACATTTTTTGGAACGAACAGTTAGCAAGGGTTGGATAGCCAGATTCGCATAATTTTCCAGAGGAATGGGCCGGTCTGAATGAAGGGTTAGTAGGCATGGATTGCATAATTTTTTTGGGGAACTGCTCGAGAGACTAGCAGCTAGAACTTTGCAATTCCTAGAGGGAAATGTCACTTGGTTGCTGGGTCACTAGCAACCACAACTACATAATTCCCAGAGGGAACTACCAGTTGGTTGCTCAATCACTGGCAGCAGAAACTGCACAATTCTTAGAGGGAACATGTAGTTTGTTGCTAGGAGCTGCTAGCTGGGAAAACTGCATTGATACCGAGCGGCCAACCTACTGATCATCTATATGCAATTTCTCAGCTGAGATGATCGATGGGTAGTGGAAGTCCTTCTCATGGGCACTACGTAATTTATGAGATGAATAGTCAGTTGAATGTCCAGATGGCTGACTTTGAAAACTGCGCAATTTTTTGAAGGAGACAGGGATGGGCACTTGATGTTTGTCTGGCCTGTCTGTGCAATTTCCTTAGTTAGTTGAATAGGTGAGGTCAATGGCATCTATGAAAATATTAAGGGGAGTCAGTCACGGGGTGACAGCTGGGTTTTACTGTCCGGGAGGCCAGCATGAGAGTTCATTGAGATTGCTTATGGGTAGTGCAACTTGGAAGGACTAGCTTAGTGCTTCTACACTTTTTTGGTTGACAGGAGATCGACTCGAAGGTAGGGTGATGGTCCGGTTGTCAATGAGGAGTTTGGTCGTCAAAACTTCAACAAAAATGACTAAGTGTGTGAACAACCGAAAGGTGCATAGGTCGTCATACAAACACACACTCACATGACTTGATGATGAAACGACTGAACCATCCAGACATAGATGTTCAACATGACTGACCAACAATGCAAGCGACAAGCGTGACACTCATGATTGATCATTCATTGGTTAATACGATGCTTGTGTGACAACGAATGTGACTCTGTTTGTGAGTGCGACAGATGCTTTCATGGCGAACACAACAAATGCATATGTAGTGAAGACTTCGAGCATAACCAGAACATGGTCGCAAGCATGACTTGATCATCAGCATGTAGAGACTTGAATGCAATGAACAAGCAAGGAGGATGTAAAGACCCACATGAGCTCACAGAGTCAACCCAAGTGTGTGCAGTCATCAAGTAATCTCTTCAAGGGAGCTCCAAAATTAGTGCATGCCAAAATTTTGGAGGGTGGTTATAACTGCTACAACACCTGGCGACACACTGGTAGAACTCCAAATTGTCTATTTCAGTTCATTGCTAGCACAGGACCTTGGTCTCTCAAGGAGTATTGAGTCACTATGCAAGTTACCTCAGTTTCTTCACTTACCCTATGGACATTCATGGTTCACCCTTTTCCAACTCAATTAAACACAATCAAAAGTTCATCTTATATCTCAGTATTTTGAATCCGAGAAGGGTAATTTAGTTTGCGAGTTGAAGATTTGCAGAGTATAAGTTTTCATCTCTGATGTTGCTCCGCTTCCAGTAGGCCTGGAAAATACTCCAACGGAGTCACGCAGGAACACACACATTGCTCCACTTCCAACGAGCCTGGTCAGTACCACGGTGGAGTTGCATGCTTCACCTCTTTGCACAAAAAGCCTTTCTCTTCTTTCGCCTTTCTATTTTCTTAAGAGAATTGTGCGTAGGGACTTATTTATCTTTTGGGGTGGAAGAGGGATCCCGACTTATTGAGAGAAGAAGAGGTTGTGCCTTCAGAGAAGAATGTAAGACCTCTGACATAATTTTTCTCATTTAGATTTTTCCCATTCTTCATTTCTACTAGTTGGATTAGCTTAAACAAATAGAGCAGAAGGTTGAGTATAGGCATGGGGCTTCCTAGTGTGGACACAGGTTCACAATTGGACCAGAGCTTCCTTTATAGACAGTTCATATTTTCCTTCAAGACATCATCGGCCAAAGGTTCGAACCAAGCACAGAGAAAATGGACACAAGACGGGCCAAGTTCTACAGTGTCACAAGTCTCTTCAAATTTCAGCCACATACTCTATTGAAAATCTAGAACATAGTAGTTCGCATCACTTATTTCCAGAAACAAAAATAGTAATATATAAAAAAAATAAAATGAACATGAACAAAAAATAGTAAGCAGAATCAAACAAGATGAAAGCAAATATAATAAGAAAAACAAACTGAATGAAGCAACAAATAGTAAGCAAACTATGTACATGGCACAGGCGCGGCACAACCTCCTAAGACTAGTGTTTGAGGACTTGTTTGTTGACAGGAAGATTATCAATCCTCCGGTCAAGTGATTGCAAATGATACATGTGTGAACCAATTTTCTCATGGACCAGTGCCTGTCCATTGGGCTCCGCTACCAGAACCTGGTGGCATTCCAGAAGACCTACAAGTGAAGACAACACCACTGTTTTAGGTACTGTGTGCAACATAGGCTTGGATGATGGCACACGATAGTTGTTTTTATTCTAGGAAGGGTTTAAGTTTCTAAAGTTGATGCGTAAGAAGATCTTCCCAGATTTCTTACGTGCAGTATTTAAATTATAAAACAAAGTATGATGATAAACTTTGCAAGTAATCCAAACACTTAAAATGTTAGTCAATCTTTTTGGCAAAAGGAGGATAAATAACATGTATGTGTTACCTATTCTTTTCTGCAATGGATTGTCTCCTCCTTTACCTAGAATCTCATGTTGGATTGCTCACGTGCAATGGGTACTCAATTCATCATCTACTTGTGCAGACCCATCTTGGTACTACTCAATCAAGTGGTCAACAATTGGTTGCTATTGTGGTGTGTAACTTGTACCAAGATTGCCCATCTTCAGATCATGGTGGGTTCTCAGGTTTCTCTATTTGTTCATGGTGTTCGTCCTTCATGTGTTCAACACGAGTGCTTTAGCATCATATTTTGTGACTTCGAACTTGAAAAAAATTGGTATCATGCATGGTTCATTGTTATGGATGACTAAAATACACTGAGTCCTTGAGCCATCATGTGTTCCTGATTTGTCAAGACTCACGGCCCACATCTTGTTTGTACATGGATCGTTTGGCATGCTGGTACTACTTCTGCTACTATTGTTGCTACTACTACTACTATTAGAAAAACAAACTGTACAAGTTTCATTATCATCAGTTGGGCAAGGAAGGAGTCCAAAATTCTTGTCTGATGAGGTTTGGGTTAGCCGTGCAAGATAACACTCCAACGTCTTTTCAAGGAAGCAATTTTCAAACATGAGTTTTGCGAAGGACAATGGTTCATTCTTGTTGTTAAGGGGAGTGAAATTGTGTTTCATATACCTCTCCGATAACTCCAAAATTTGGTTGAATCTTTCCTTGTACAGAAGCCACATGTGAGATGAGTTTGTAGAAAAATATCCATCTAGCTTGCTATACCAGTCTCTACCGAGTAGCAGGCCATATGCTTCTGGTATGTCCAAAACAAATATGTTGATGCATTGGTCGCCTCGATTGTCATGGGATAGTCAGATGATCACATCTCATAGTTCACCAATGGCTGGTACTGATGTTCTATCGAGTTGGATGATTATGATGGACGTTTTGCTCCATCGTGCATTGATCTTCTTAGCAATGGAGAGCGACATGACATTGGTTGTCGTGCTAAAATCAACGAAGCAGTTGTGGACATTGTAGTTGAAAACTTTGAATGAAAGTAAGAATGGGGGCCAACCTGGGTTTTCTTCTTCCATCCGGGGTGTATTCAACATAATGGATAGTGATCTGAGAGGTGTTCTTGCTCCCTTGCTGGTGTAGGTCATGCTATCTATTGTTGTTTGTACCAATGCACACAACAGGATATCTCGCTAACTCTTGACTTTGGCTAGCTTGAACAAACTGATGTTCGCTTGATTTTTCTTCATGTCATTGACTACGTTGTAATCCAGAGGTGGTAGACTCACCAAGGTGTCTAGAGTGAACGGATGTTCGTGTTGTCTGACGGAGTTTTCTGCAACTTGCTTCCTATGGATTTACTCTTATCTACCATTGTCTTCTTGGACTTGCTTTTGTTTGTTACTTTGAGGTAGCCGGTGGGTAGGCCTTCTTTATCATCTATCTCACCTTCTCTTGCATCTCCCTGAGTGTAGGGGGAGACGCTTTACTCCTAAGATGGTAACAATCATTTTTCTTTTGGGGTTGCTTGTTGATGTTCATCTTCGAGACTACTTCTGAGCACTGGTATGTGTTCACCACATGCCTAGAACTTGGTGCTTCATTAAGTGCAACCTCTTTGTTATCATTAGTGTCTTTTGGCTGCTCCTGTATGTCATCATCTGCATCGAGTGTATGATTACAAACAAAGGTAACAACTTGCTTCCAATCTGAACAAGAGTTCTCAGGGTGAATTTCTTCATGTAAGGAACAAAACTTAGGATCAACGCATTGATCAAGTTAGAACATAGGCTTCTGTGAAAATTTGGAATTGAATCAGTTGTTGCTTGATGAGCTATTGATGACCTGCTTACCTGTCTCTGTCTGGGCGAATGACTACTCACGAATGTGTTTGTCTTCCCTTGCTTGATTTGGGACACTTCAGTGGTCAAGTTATTGACAAGGCAAGTGAGGGTCTCAATATTAGTTTCTTCCTTGTCTCTACCCTTGCTTGCCATTTCTTAGGGCTTTCTACTTGCATCCTTGGAGTCTTTCATTGATTTGTCATCCTTGATGACTCCAATGGCACGTAAGCATTTCTCAACAGAAATAGATTCTTCGCAGCTTTGTAAAAGTGTTGGCTTTGCTGCTCGTTTGATGAACTGTGTAATGGTGGTTGGCAGTACAGACATGTAATAGTCAACAATGATGGAGTCATGAGGTTTGTTGTGTGCTAAAAAATTGTTCAAAATAAGCATAAACCTCTGATTGAAATCTTTCACATTCTCTTTTCCCTCCATCATGAGGCTCCCCAATTCTTTGAGTAGCATGGCTGGGGTCTGCCATTAGAAAACTTTTCAAGGAACATATATTTGAAAGAACCACAGTTCTATATGGAGTTGGTTAGAAGGTTGTGATACCAAGAAGATATGTAGTCGTCCAAGGTACATGGAAACAATCTACATGTTACATCGTCATAATGTACCTCAAGGGTCTACATCTCTAGGTAGAAGTTGTCTAAATGGTCTTCTACCTTTACCATGCTATTAGGGTTGAACTTGATGTTCATTCTCTCTGCTCGCTTCGGCATCTTGTGTAGAATAGCTGGGAGAGACAATGGTCCCTGAGTCATCCATTCAAGATTTGGGTCAACCATCTCTTCATCTTCTTTGTCCTCTTCATCCTCTTCCTCTCCTTTAGAATCTGATGGTTCTAGATCTGAGTTTGTCAATTTGTCTTTGCCTCACCTCCTCCACTATCTTCCCCTCCACCTTCTATACTAGAGTTCGATCCCAAGGCTAGAAGAGTGCCTTGTTCCTCTTCAAAGAAGATTGGAGGTTCCTCTCTGTCTTCAATGGCTTCTTCCAAACCTTCAAGAGTAGCAAGGACTACTTCTTCCACCAATGATACAACAACTCTTGTGGGATTAGCTTTTGGCTTCTTAGATGTGTGTGGAAGATGTTGTAAGTGTTGGATCAGTCGGACTGCTTTCGCGAACTCATGAGTGATGGGAAAGACGGAGCGAAGGTGTTGATATGAAATCTCATGTTCAATTCAGGGAGGTGAGGAGTAACCAACTGTAGAGTCATGAGAGAGGGGTTGTGAGTTACTGCTGTGACCAAATGATTGATGAGTGAGTGTGAGGGGAATTTCACCCATGTACAACATGTTACCCTCCTTCTAGCGCCAGAAATGTTGATGTTGTTAGACCCATCAACATTCTAGGGATCACCACAATATGAAGTCCCAACTAGACCTCACACTATTTAGTGTGGGAGTTCCATCCGATATGATGGCCCGGCTGCCGTTATCTTAAGGATTTTCCTCAACTCTTGCTCTTTAGCATAGGAGAGTGGTTCACTTTGTCTTTGAGAAGTGAGGTTCGCGTGCCTCGTGAGTGTAAGTGTACTTGTGTCAATAATTCTTTCACTGTGAGGGGAAGAAGGTGAACGTGAGTTCCAGGTTGAAAGGGATCACTCCCAACTTTGCTAGGAGCACATAACACAAAGGACATACACACCTTCTGGCAGATTAGTCCACTCAGATGGATCAGTCACAAATATAAGGTAAGATAACATGTACAACACTCACAGAACAGTCTGAATGAGTGCAACGGCTATTACAACAAGGTTCATGTGAAAGTTCTATCTGATGTCCGATAGAGTAGTCGACATGGATGGGACAACATTAACAACATATACAACAAATTTCCATTAATAGATCATGCATTACATCAAATGAATCAGTTTAGATGTAGAACATAGGTTAAAGCAACATGCATTACAAGTGTTAAAGATCAGTCTTACAACAAATACAATACATTTATGAAAGCATGTTGGCCTGTTAACAGACTTCTGAATTAAGCAAAAGTTCTAAGACACATTGTTACACCATACATCACTAACCCCATCAGCGGGGTGTTGGAGCCACTAGTTACTCCTCAAAGAAACGATTATAGACTCTCTTAGATATGTGGAGGAGTTGAGGTGAAAAATCCTTTCATGTACAAATGAGGGGGGTATTTATAGCCAAGGGTAAAACTGACCTTTGTGGCTGTTTGACTACCCTCATGGCTGTTCGACTTCCATGACTTTCTGACTTACATGACTCTATTTTTCAACAAGTGGGTCTCTTGGAATTCCACGTTAAATCACATTGATTGACAACAAGCCCATAGTGGAGATGTGGGCAGCATAACTCATGACTTGACTCGACATGACTTGACAAGACAATGCTGGCACATTTGTGCTGCTGCTAGAGTGCATGTTGATCTACAGTGCTGCTAAGTGATGGATGTCTCCATGGTGTATCATAGCTTCACCTCTGCATGGTGAAGTGCGTGTAGTCTTCAATGGTCCTTGGTTTGCCTGATGAAGCTTTAGCATGTTGTTCCTTGCTTTCATGTTGGAAGGCTTGACAAGCTCACTTGTTTGAAAAGATGCATGTTCATCATGTTTGTCCACTTCGCATGCTTCATTTGTTCATCTGTTGGTGAACCTGTCCATCTGCATGTGCTCCCTTCCATTCATCCCATTCATTTTCTTGACTTGTTTGTTGGTGTACCTATACTTGAAGTCACTCATGACGAATCAAATCAAAAACCTCCTAGTCTACCATGACACATGATCATTCAGATGTAGGTGACTAGGAGATGCAGCAGGGATGTGATGCGTGATGATGGCTCTAGGAAACTGCTGATGTAAATTGCACAAGAGTCACTGGAAGATGGGATAAACAATCTAAGTTGACAGTGACTGTCTGCATGGTCTGGCTCAGCTAGGAGGCAAAATTGCACAAATTCTGGGAAGGACAGTCTGAGTTGTAGGAGGGCAAGGCAGGCATTCTCTTCACATTTTTTGGAACGAACAATCATTGGGGGCTCGATAGCCAGATTTCCATAATTTTCCAAAGGAATGGGTTGGGCTAGATGAAGGCTTAGCGGGTAGGGATTTGGTAGTTCTTCTAGGGAACTGCCCAGGAGACTGGCAACCAGAACTACACAATTCCCAGAGGGAACTATTAGTTGGTTGTTGGAACACTGGCAACCAAAAATACATAATTCCTAGAGGGAACTCCCAGTTGGCTGTTGGGGTCACTCGCAACCAAAACTGCCCAATTCCCAGAGGGAACTGACAGTTGGTTTCTCAGTCATTGCCAGTTCGTTGCTCAGTCACTAGCAGTAGAAATTGTGCAATTCCTGTAGGGAACAAGTAGTATGCCGCTAGGAATTGTTGGCTGGGAAAAATGCACTGAGGCCGAGAGGTAGGCCTGCTAATACTCTTTGCACAATTTCTGAGTTGAGGTAAATGATGGGTAGAGGAAGGCCTACTCATGAACACTGCGCAATTTCTAAGATGAACGACTCGGTCGATTGTCCGAATGACTGACATAGAAAACTGTGCAAATTTCTAAAGGAGATAGGGACGGGCACTTGGTGTTTGTCCAACTTGTCTACGCAATTTCCTCAGTCAGTTGAATGGGTAAGGTTAATGGCCTCTGCGCAAATATTGATGGCAGTCAATCCTAGGGTGACTGTTGGGTTTGACTGTCTGGGAGCCCAACATGAGAGTTTATTGAGATTGCTTCTGAGAAGTGTAGCTTGGAAGGACTAGCTTGGTGCTTCTACATTTTTTTGGTTGATTGTTGATCGAGTCGAAGGTGGGGTGATGGTCTGACTATCAGTGAGGAGTTTGGTTGTCAGAACATCAGAAAAAATGAATAACTTGTGAAAAATTGAAAGTTGTATAGGTGGTCATACGAACACACACTCACATGACTTGACAATGAAACGAATGAACCATTCAGACACACATGTTCAACAAGAATGACCGACAGTGCAAGCGACAAGCCTGGCAATCATTATTGATCATTAATTGACCGATATGTCACTTTTGTGACAATGAATGTGACTCTGTGTGTGAGTGCCAAAGATTCTTTCATGGCGAACACAACAAACACATACAAGGCAGAGACTTTGAGCATAACCAAAACATGGTCACAGGCATGACTTGGAAATCAACATGCAAAAACTTGAATGAAATGAACAAGAAAGGCAGATGCAAAGACTCACATGAGCTCACAGAGTGAACCCGAGTGTGTGTAGTCATCAAGTGAACTCTTCAAGGGAGGCTCTGAAATTGGTGTAGGCCAAAATTTTGGAGGGTGGTTGTGGCTGCTACAACACATCCACAAACATCTCCTTAAGAAATGTCCAATTGAACCCTCAATCACCTTCGAAATATGTAGCAGTTCATTCATTTGAAGGTTGGCCAATTTCAGAATTATCAATTTCTTCTAGTGACCAAATAGACATAGCACCATTATTCACAAAACAAGCATGTTGGTTATTGTGGTGCCCTATTTCCATACACCATATGTCTGAAATAGGCACAAATGTAAACACCCAATTATTCCTTTATAGGTCCAAGTAATATATAGTGAACCCATACATAGGATAATCATCATAATCTTTGTCCAAAAACAACAAAAAAGTATTCCTTTATGAAAGATAGCCTCCTTCCATGATGGTACACCACCATAAGGAAGTATTGTTCTCCTCCAAACCATGTCATCACTACTACAAAGTAAAAAATTTGGATCCATATCACAGGACACTTCTTTTAAAACAACCCAAGAATTTTTATGAGGGCTACATTTATGTAGAACAGATAAGAATATTTGCTCACCAAGATGAAGAAAAGAAAGCTTTCTAAACATTTTCGTAAAAGGGTTGACAAGAAAGAAAATTTTAAAACCCAAAGAATTAGGAAGAGAACTGAATAGAATCATTTATCCAACAATCCTTTCAATTTGAAATTCAAATTCAATAAAACGAAAAAGAATGGAATATATTACTTGGTCGACTGTCCGAATGATTTCCTCGAAAAATGCACAATTTTCTGAAGGAGACAGGGACGGAACTTGGTGTTTGTCTGACCTATCTACGAAATTTCCTCATTCAGCTGAATGGATGAGGTCAATGGCCTCTACGCAAATATTGAGGGGACTCAGTCTCGGGGTGATTGCTGGGTCTGACTATCCAGGAGGCCAACATAAGAGTTGATTGAGATTGCTTGCGGGAAGCATTGTTTGGAAGGACTAGCTTGGTGCTTCTACACTTTTCTGGTTGATAGTCAATCAAATCGAAGGCGGGGTGATGGTCCGACTGTCGGTGAGGAGTCTTGTCATCATAACTTCAGAAAAAATGACTAAGTGTGTGAACAATCAAAAGGTGCATAGGTGGTCATACGAACACACACTCACATGACTTGACGACGAAACAAACGAACCATCCAAACACGCATGTTCAACATGACTGACCGATGGTGCAAGTGACAAGCGCGACACTCATGATTGATTGTTCATTGATAGAGACAAGACTTGCTCGACAACAAATATGATTCCGTGTGTGAGTGCCACATATTCTTTCATGGTGAACACAACAAACACATACATGGCGAAGACTTCGAGCATAACAATAACATGGTCACAAGCATGACTTGGACATCAGTATGTAGGAACTTGAATGAAATGAACAAGCAAGATGGATATAAAGACTCACATGATCTCATAGAGTGAACCCGAGTGTGTGCAGTCATCAAGTGAACTCTTCAAGGGAGGCTTCGAAATTAGTGCATGCCAAATTTTTGGAGGGTGGTTGTAGCCACTACAACACATCCACAAATATCTCCTCAATCAATGTCCAACTGAACCCCAAGTCACCTTCAAAATATTTAGCAGTTCGTTCATTTGAAGGTTGGCCAATTTCATAATTATCAATTTCCTCTAGTGACCAAATAGACATAGCACCATTTTTTACGAAACAAAGGTATTGGTTCATGTGGTGCCCTATTTCCATACACCATGTGTCTGAAATAGGCACAAACATAAAAACCCAATTATTCCTTTATAGGTCCAACCAATATATAGTGTACCCATACATAGGATAATCCTCACAATCTTTGTCCAAATACAATAAAAAAATTCCTTTATAAAAGATAGCCTCCTTCCGTAATGGTACACCACCATAAGGAAGTATTGTTCTCCTCCAAATCATGTCATCACTGCTACAAAGTAAAAAATGTGGATCCCTATGATAGGACACTTTTTTCAAAACAACCCAAACATATTTTCGAGGGCTAGATTTATGTAGAATAGATAATAATCTTTGCTCACCAAGGTGAAGAAAAGAAACCTTTCTAACTGCTTTCGTAAAAGGGTTGACAAGAAAGAAAATTTTAAAACCAAAAGAATTAGGAAGAGAACTAAATAGAATAATTGATCCAACAATCCTTTCAATTTGAAATCCAAATTCAATAAAATGGAAAAGCATGGAATATATTACTCCCTTATCACTAATGTAAGACCCAACAAAACAACGAGGACCTCTATGAGCATCTAAAGCAACAAAACCAAACTTTTTGACACCAAAACGATCAAAACTAGTAAGAAGAGTGGATCTTCCAACAAAAGACACCATTGTTTGCAAACCATCTTAAATCTCATCAACACAGACAAAGGAAGCCAATGAAAAACAAGTGCAATAATTTCAAATGTAAAAACTCTGAAATAACTGCATCCATGGTTAAACAAAGAATGTTTCTGGAAGAAAAGAAGATTCTACAAGTTTTATTTCACAAAGGATGTCAACTAAACACACATAATATTAAACATTGAAACATGTAAAAAACGAGGTATGAAAATTTTGGAAAAGATTATATATAAAAAATCTCCAATGTAGCCACTATCCTGTGAAAACCAACCACATCATAACTTCTTTCAACAACAAAACATTCTCCATTTATAAATATTTTAAAGTAAAGAGAATAATAAACCCTAGGTAACAACTCTTTAAACCCAATGGTGAAACCCAATAAATAACAGCCTAACCAATATAACAATATAGCAATCAGTACATCCATATGAATTGAACATATTGTAAATCTAAGGAAAACTAATATGTCTATTTCTCAATTCACATGAAAAGTTAATATGGCATTTCTCTATTCATATCATAATTTTTTAAAGGGAAAAGAACAATAAACCCTATGTAACAATTCTATAAATCCAAGGGTTTAAACCAACAAATAACAAGATTTAGTAATATAACAATATAACAATCTTTATAGCAATATGAACTAAACATATTGTAAACATAAGAAAAACTTATATGTCTATTTATTAATTCATATGCCAAGCTAGTATGCCATTTATCAATTCACTATCATAATTTTCTCAATACATATTTGTACAACATTCTATAGTAAATCACACACATCAGATATATTAGAAGGACATAATACACCGAGGCATCCCATTGTGACACCTATCTAGATTTTAGAGGGGTGGTATGAAAGGAATCCACACATAAATATTCAACGGATTCTATGAAGGTCCACACTATTATTATTGAATGAGTTTTCCAAAAGAAAAACCTACAAAAATGTTAGGTTAAAAAGAGTGTGACATATCAAAATATAAAAACATAAAAAATTAAAATATTAAAATACCCAAATATGTAAATATTAATATAATATCAAAATATTAAAATGTTACAAAAATGTTAGGTTAAAAAAGTGTCACATATCAAAATATAAAAACATAAAAAATTAAAATATTAAAATACCCAAATATGTAAATATTAATATAATATCAAAGATATTAAACATAAAAATATTAAGTAACTCAAAATTTAAATTTCAAATAAAATAAATTTTTGAAAATGTATTTTTAAAATAAAATTTTAAATGTGTGTTTAAAAATAAATAAATGTGATTAACCTTTCACTTCAATTTCCTTAGTAATTGTGTCTCCAATGTGTTGTTAGCATTTTGAATTTGACATTAAGGTGAAAAGGTAGGGAACATTGTCCATACAATTTTGTAGATTGAATTACTTGGTGTTAGTCATAATGTTGATGATTAACATTTATTAGTGATAATATGTATAGATATTTTATTTTAAAAAATTAATTATATTTTTTATTTTTTATTTTGTCTATGGGCTAATGTCGGAAATTTGCCTTCCACAATGAGAAAATAAATGGCCACAAACCCCATCAATTTAATTCTAACTCCTGTTGAAATTGTAATTTCAACTGCGTGTCACTTGAACCGGCCAGCATTTAATTCGCCCAAAACAGCCCCCAAAAACCATCAAACCCTCATCGGATCTCTTTTGCTCAACAAGTGGTTTTCGTACAAGGGCGCTTGATGCAATAACATTTTGCCACGCATCCAAATGGACTTTCAGCAAAAAGTGTTTTATCAAGACATAAAGTTTGGCTGAAAAGGGTCTCTCGATTTTGTTGTGAACCGTTCGATTTCATGAGAGCAAATCAATGGTTGTTGGACTTCATCAAACCTGCAACAAATGAATTTGACGTGCCGTAAAAGCTTTGAGTTTGACCGCCAGTGAAACATAAAGGCAATTTAAATGGGTTCGTAGAGTTTTGGTAAAAGCTTTTAATTTTAATGTTTTTATTTTCTACGGAGGTATGGCGAATTTATAATAGGTATGGGCATGTCATATAGTTTTTAATTTTATTATTTTAAATTCATGGGTGTAATTTTTGTTTTACTGAACAAGTAAAACACATTGTGATGTTTGTTTTGGTCAATTGTATTTTGGGAATGAAACGCACAGCAGTGCGAAGAAGTGTATGTAAAAGAAAAACAGGGGAAGCAGTGTGCAGGTGAAATACACACAGCAGTGTGAATGTAAGAATGGAGTCATGAAATGAACTGAAGTTTGCACAGCAGGGTGAAGACAGATGAAGTTTTTGTAATATGCAAAGTGCATAATGTGATTTTATTTTTACAGCAGTATATGTAAAAGTTTGTTTTACAACAGTAAATGTAAATGAGATTTTCACACAACGTAAAATCTCAGGAGGAGATAGAGTAACTTTTGTTGTTGAATTTTTTGGTGAATCCCTCTGAATGAAAGAGGATGAATTTTGTATCAGTCTTTTACTAATGAATATAAATGCTTTTATGGGTGTGTAATACTCTGTTCTCAGAAATTTTTCAAGCTTCTCTGCGCAAAAGATCCTGGAGAAAAACAGAGCATTGTCTATGTGTGCAGTTTGTTAATTTGTTTTTGGAATTTTACCAGAAAAATCCCCAACAGTGGTATCAAAGCAGATCCAGGCTCTTTGAAGGTGTCAAAGAAGCTAAAGGAAGGAGTTTTTTTTGCTGCAGCAGTTCCTCAATAGAGTGAAGACAGTCAGAAAGGATCCAGTTATTTCTCAGCTAGTTCTTTATGTTGCTGTTGAAGAAATAGTCAGTTGTTTTAACAACACAGTCAAGTATTTTTAAGCATAGTTAAGAATGGCAAGGTCAAGGAAGAAAGTCACCAATCCTACTAAAAATGTGTCTCCCTCTACTACTAAAATAGAAAACAATCAATTTGAAAGCATTCTATTTGAGGCTCCAAGGTTCAATGGGAACTTTTATATATGGGAAATAAAAATGAGGACTTTCTTACAGTCTGAAGGGATTGAAATTTGGGAATCAGTGATTGATGATAGTAAGATGGATGAAGAATCCAAGGAGTACAATGAAAAAGTAGTAAAGACAATCTTGGATGGGCTGCCTGATTCTGTAAAGAAGAATCTAGGAAAATATTCATAAGCAAAGGATATATGGGACAAACTTCATGACCTTCATGTAAAGGGAGCACTGACCTTGACCAATAGTCAAGAAGGAAATTCTGAACCCATCATAGAAGCTGAAAATGAGAAGGTCAACCTCATCAGGCTTGAAGTACGAGAAAAGGATGAAGAGCTCGCCAAGCTTAAGAATGAACTTGATCAAAGCAAAAGGAAGCATCATGAAGAAGTCATATCCATGACAAATCAGTTGAATAAAGCAAAGAAGCAGGAAGATATCTTATCAAGTCAACTTGAACAAAGGCACAAGAGAGTGAACAAACTTGTAGAAGAGATTGGACAGTACAAGGTAGAGGTCTCCTCCCTTAAGTCTGAATTACAAGAAGCTAGGAAACAGGCACAAGAAGCTGAGAAGAAAATGAAGAGCAGTCAAGCAAAGAATGAAGAAATCTCCAAAATGAAGTCAGATATCATCTCCCTTAAAATAGTTGTAGCTGAAGCTACTTGTAGCGAGGAAGAAACTGAGGAACAACTTGCAAAGAAGAATAATGAGTGTGAAAGATTGGAAGAAGAGATTGTCCTCCTCAGGAAAAAGGTTGAAGGGATGAACAAAATCATGAAGAGCTCTCAAGCCTTGGATAAAATGCTTAGTTATCACAAATGTCCATCTGATAAATCAGGACTCGGGTATGTAGGTGAACCCTCAAACAAGAATGAAAATGCTTTAAACAAAAGAGATGTGAAGAAGCTAGAAAGAAATTGCGATGCTCCTAGTTCCAGCAAAGGCAAGGAGAAAAATCAAGGATACAATAGAAGAAATCCTACTCCAAGTAGAAAACCAGCTCCAAAAATAAATGTAGATGATGTCAAAGAGGCAAGAGGGAATAGTTATCATCAAAGGATCTCAAGGCAGAAAGGCTTCAGAAGTACATCAAGGAAACCTCCATCTCCCAGGTACCAAAGTTTATTTTTTGGTTATTGTTATTCTTGTTCAAACTTTGGTCATAAGACAAAATACTGTAGAGCATTTCATAGAGATATATGTTATGGTCTCCGACAACCTCCAAGGAACAATTTTACAAGAAGAAATCATGAAATTTTATTCATGAACAATGTAGAATGTTTCAAGTGTCATAACATTGGGCAAATGGCAGGTGATTGTATCTTAACATGGGCTCTTACACAAGCTAGACCCATGCAAAAGAAGAAAGTTACACAAGTATGGAGAAGGAAGGAAATACAGTCTGAAAGTCCCTTGAGCTCTCTAGTCGATCTAAGTTTCTTTTGAAAAGACTTTGCTGAAAGAAGACAATGCATACAGTTAAGGGGAGCATGTAATTTTTGATCATTATTGTTGAACTATATTAACGGTCATTATTTGATGAAGACCTTCTTAAAGGGGAGTGTTGGAATATTAATTCCAACTGCCGTGTAGGGACAGCGACAACAGCACAGTCAATTGGAAATCCGTCATCGTGCAGCAGGAAAACAGCTCATGAAAAACCAGCTACCTTATCGGACAACAACTGACCTGCAACAAATAAATGTTACATGGAGTAAAAGTTTGGTTGCCCAACGTTTCAGAAAACCATTAAATGAAGTTCAAAGGCATTCGTAAATGTAGTGCAGAGGTGAAGCAGCATTGAGCTTGTGGAAGCAGAAGCCATGAAGGTATGTGTTTGTAGTGGTTTATTAAATGAATTATATGCATTGTAATGCAAAGCAAGGGGATCCGCACATTATTGCGAAGGCAAAACAAAAGGCAAGAGGTGAAAAGTGAAATGGTTCGTTGCAGCGAATAAAAACCCAGGGGAGCACAATAGTGTGACACGAAGAAAGACTTGTGGCAGCAAGTGAAAGTTTGGAATTCCTTTTTACAGGTGCTTATAGTTTGTTGAAACCAATGGGAATGCACAGCAGGGTGGTAATTTTGTGGACTTCATGCATTGAAATGCATAGTAGTTTTTATGTAATGTAAAGAATGGATTTGTAAGGTTTTGTTGAGATGAAAAAAAACACAATAGCGTGATGATTTTTGGTTGTTCGAAAAGAAAAGGAATGTGCGGCAGCGCAAATCTCATATTTTTTTGCTGGTGAAGATATGCAAGTAATGTGAGGCAAGTGAAGAATGAAGCAGTTTGAGGAGGGTAAATGAAACCAGAAGACTTTTACAGCAGTAAAAGTAATTTTTTTTTTCACACAGTAGTGAAAAATAGTTATGTAAATTTTGTTTTGTTGGGAGATTGAAATGCATTGAAATGCAGTGCGAATGTAATCAGGTTGTATGTAAGAAAAATTTTATTTTACAGCAGTGAATGAGGATTTTACACATCAGTGTAAAATTATTTGTAAAAGAGGCAGAGTAATATTTTTGTTGTTTTGGAACTGCATCTAAAGCAGTATCTGGTTGTAATCCCTCTGTGAGAGGAAGTGAAGTTTTGGTGAATCCCTCTGTTAAAGAGGAAGGTGATTTTCAGCACAGCCTTTTGCTGAATCCCTCTGTCAAAGAGGAAGGTGCTTTTCAGCACAGTCTCTTGGTGAATCCCTCTATCAAGAGGAACATGCTTTTCAGCATAGACTGGTCTTCAGCATAATCTCTGGTCAATCCCTCTGTGTGAGGAAGACTCTTTCGTTGTTTGTGGAACTGCATATGAAGCAGTGCTGGTGAAATCCCTCTGTTAAGAGGAAGATGATTTTTAACATAGACAGTGGTAAATCCCTCTTTTAAGAGGAAGACTCTTTTGTAACAACAGCATGTCAAGGAGTTGAGAAAGTCTCTGGGTATGACTGAATGCCCAGCAGTTGAAATTAAAGGGGAGTGTTGAAATTGTAATTTCAACTACGCGTCACTTGAACCAGCCAGCATTTAATTTGCCCAAAACAGCCCCCAAAAACCATCAAACCCTCATCGGACCGCTTTTTCTTAGCAAGTGGTTTTCATACAAGGGTGCCCGATGTAATAACATTTTGCCACGCGTCCAAATGTACTTTCAGCAAAAAGTGTTTTATCGGGACATAAAGTTCGGCTGAAAAGAGTCTCCCGATTTTGTTGTGAACCGTTTGATTTCATGAGAGCAAATCAACGGTTGTTGGACTTCATCAAACGTGCAGCAAATGAATTTGACCTGCCATAAAAGCTTTGAGTTTGACTGCCAATGAAACATAAAGGCAATTTAAATGGGTTCGTAGAGTTTTGGTAAAAGCTTTTAATTTTAATGTTTTTATTTCCTACGGAGGTATGGCGAATTTATAATAGGTATGGGCATGTCATATAGTTTTTTATTTTATTATTTTAAATTCACGGGCGTAAGTTTTGTTTTACTGAACAAGTAAAACACATTGTAATGTTTGTTTTGGTCAATTGTATTTTGGGATGGGCATGTCATATAGTTTTTAATTTTATTATTTTAAATTCATGGGCGTAAGTTTTGTTTTACTGAACAAGTAAAACACATTGTAATGTTTGTTTTGGTCAATTGTATTTTGGGAATGAAACACACAGCATTGCGAAGAAGTGTATGTAAAAGAAAAACAAGGGAAGCAGTGTGCAGGTGAAATACACACACAGCAGTGTGAATGTAAGAATGGAGTCATGAAATGAACTGAAGTTTGCACAGGAGTGCTAGGGTGAAGACAAATGAAGTTTTTGTAATATGCAAAGTGCATAATGTGATTTTATTTTTAAAGCAATATAGTAAAAGTTTGTTTTACAGCAGTAAATGTAAATGAGATTTTCACGCAGCCTAAAATCTCAGTAGGAGACACAGTAACTTTTGTTGTTGAATTTTTTGGTGAATCCCTTTGAGTGAAAGAGGATGAATTTTGTATCAGTTTTTTATTAATGAATATAAATGCTTTTATGGGTGTGTAATACTCTGTTGTCAGAAAAATTTCAAGCTTTCCTGTGCAAAACATACAGGAGAAAAAAAAACAGAGCATTGTCTCTCTTTGTTAATTTGTTTTTGGGATTTTACGAGAAAAATCCCCAACAACTCCTCCAGAGTTCTTTGCAAATGGGAGATTCAACAATGGCCTTTGATGTCTCATTCACTCTCACGATCGCCTTTGCGAGATTAGATCAACAAATCTGATTGAAATATTCTTCGTTAGGGTATAACACCTTCCCCATACCCAAACTCCAAACGCCAATTTCATCTCTGTGTTGCGGTGACTGCTTTGCAACCATGGTGCTCTACCCCTATGAGATGTCGTTCCAGACTATTGTTCGCCCACACAGGTAAGCAATTCCATGCAAAATTTCGACATCGTTTTCAATTTGCTCCCTCCATTCATACTGTCGTTGTTGAATTTGTTTGTAGATTTTTGAGATCGTCCTTTTTTCCATTCTCACAGGTTTTCTCTAGATGATCACTTCCTACCAGCACCGACACACTTCATCAGCATGCAGGTAAACAATGGTTTTAGTGTGTACACAATTTTTGAGGTTGTTTCTTCCCATCGCGCTAATTCACGTTTCCAAACACAGGGTTTACGTCAACTCTGCTGACGGCTACATTCCCCTCGGAAGTTAACATCTCTCTTCTCACCTTCATTCACATCCACCATCTATCTTCTTCCAATATTAATGATTTGATTTTTGTTGCAGTACTCTCCGATTTTCAAATTTTTACATGTCTATTATTCACTATTATTCACTCAATTCCCTGGGGAGAGATTATTCACTATTATTCACTTAGCTTCCTGGAGAAGGGGTAGCACAAGATTTGAACCCAATAGAGAGGAAAGGTAACACAAAATTAAAACTCGAAATCTCAAGTTCCATGAGACTTCATTCCAAGACCATCTCCACTTTAGCTAGAGTAGCACAAGATTCGAACCCAATAGAGAGGAAAGGTAACACAAAATTAGAACCCAAAATCTCAAGTTCCATGAGACTTCATTCCAAGACTATCTCCACTTTAGCTACCCAAGCTGAATAGAACGATTTTCCATTTTGTTGTGTCAGTGTAGGAATCCCATTTTGCTTTGTGGTAAATGTCTTATTTTCCAGAACCCCTGTTCGCATTTGAACGATACTAACCAGGTACATGTTTTTCCAACGTACCTGAACCCTTACATGGTCGACATGAGCAACTCCACTCTGCTCCATACAATTTTTGTTAGGGTTAATGTCAACGAAGGATTTTTCACCCTACTTCTCCTGGAAAAAGCAGACCTATGTTGTAAAGATTAGAATGCAAATGTTCGCTTTCACCCACTGTGGGTTGTTGAATTTGACAAATATTAAGATTTTTTTGTTTTTTTATTTTTTATTTTTTATTTTTACGCCGTAAGGCGTTTCCATTTGAAATGACTTAGCCTAGATGACGCTGTGTCTTAGTGTTAACCGTCGATGTATGGTGTTAGACGATTAAACAAACTTTGATCGTTGATAAAAAAAATATGGATTTGCAGCGCTTCAGCTTCCTTCCATTTGAGAAGCAAAGGGAGCATGCCCTGAAGAGAAGTGGGCGATGCATGGAAGACTTGTGGACCATTTTTCAATGCAGCAGTCAATACCTCCATATCTGTTTGCATTTGCGGTGGCAAATATTGTTTCTAACGAGGTTAGTCCCAGGACTAGGATCTATTCTGAACCTGGTCCTGTTCTGGATGCTGCAGAATGTGAGTTCCTGAACACAGGGGAGATAATAAAGCAGGGGGGAATGCTCTTTGGTGAATATGAATGGGAGAGATTCGATCTCCTTGTATTGCCCCCGATTTTCCCATCTGGAGGAATGGAGAATCCCAGGCTGGTCTTCTTAGCTCCTACTGTCATTGCAGCGGATTTGAGTGGTGGGCATGTTCTGGCACATGAGCTCGTACATAGCTGGACCGGAAATCTCATCACCAATGCCACAAATAATTACTTTTGGCTAAATGAGGTGTTATTACATGCACAGCTAACTATATCTTACCACATGCTAAAGAAAATACGTTGTTGAAGATTTGAGTTTTGAGGGTTTAGGGTTTTACGTTTTGGGAAATGTGTTTTTGTAGGGTTTTACGACCTATGCAGAGCGAAAAATTGTGGGAGTTGTACAGAATGAGGAGCATGGCTGAAGCCCTTGCTGAAATAACTAGAAGGTCAACTTTGTTCCTTTGGCATTTTTGTTCCCTTATCTTAGGAATCAGGTTGCACTTTTTAATTGTACCCCCCTCTACACACACAAATATATTTTGCTGCTCTTTAAGCAGACATACTCTGATCAATAAAAACCAATCACAAACAGAATCCCAGAGTGAAATGAGTTTTAGATTTGCTGACATGCATGTTTCAGCGTGGAAATCTTGGCTTCATATCAGGTTTCTGTTTCCGGTGCAGGTCATCATATTTTCAGAAGATACAAGAAGATGTACAACGCTTTGCCACCCCAATTATGGAGATGAAGCATGCTATTGAGTGCTTTGAAACAAGAAATATGGACGAATTTTTGAAGTTTCATTGTTATGTTGAACTTCATCTTGAGGAGCTGACAGATGAAACCCAAGTGTAGCAAATTGAATGAATAGATAGTGCTGGTCTGAACAGTAAAGCCACATTTCAGAGTCTAAAGTGACAATTTAAGCTTTCAAGACTCTTTCTAAATTTTCCTGCATTGTGAATATTATTGACCATGTTTACTGATGCATAGGTTTTGGCAAAGTTTGAATCTTTCCCAACCAAAAAGCTGGAAGTAATTCGAGCTACATCAACACTTCATTCAAAATTAAGTGCTATAGTCAATCATCTTAATACCTGGCAGGTTGCACCTCCATTGTCTCGGCAGCTTGATAAGGTCACGAGCTATTTTGACAAGGTAAATGAAGCAAATTTCATTTTTTCTATTTGTAAATCTTAGTATATTGTTACTACAGAGAAGCTGGTTAAAGAAACCAGAAAACTCAGGTTCCAACCCTAACAAGGCTTTATGTAGGCATCAAACTTAGGGAACATTATGCTTGAGGTCATGTGTGACTTGGATGGGATAAAGTGAATATTCCACTTTTCTTCAGGCCATTTCTCACCATTAAATCAACTTAAATTCAACAATCAACAAACAAACTTTGATCGTTGATAAAAAAAATATGGATTTGTAGCGCTTCAGCTTCCTTCCATTTGAGAAGCAAAGGGAGCATGCCCTGAAGAGAAGTGGGTGATGCATGGAAGAGCTGTTGACCATTTTTCAATGCAGCAGTCAATACCTCCATATCTGTTTGCATTTGCGGTGGCGAATATTGTTTCTAAGGAGGTTAGTCCCAGGACTAGGATCTATTCTGAACCTGGTCCTGTTCTGGATGCTGCAGAACGTGAGTTCCTGAACACAGGGGAGATAATAAAGCAGGGGGGAATGCTCTTTGGTGAATATGAATGGGAGAGATTCTATCTCCTTGTATTGCCCCCGAGTTTCCCATCTGGAGGAATGGAGAATCTCCGGCTGGTCTTCTTAGCTCCTACTATCATTGTAGCGGATTTGAGTGGTGGGCATGTTCTGGCACATGAGCTCGCACATAGCTGGACCGGAAATCTCATCACCAATGCCACAAATAATGACTTCTGGCTAAATGAGGTGTTATTACATGCACAGCTAACTATATCTTACCACATGCTAAAGAAAATACGTTGTTGAAGATTTGAGTTTTGAGGGTTTAGGGTTTTACGTTTTGGGAAATGTGTTTTTGCAGGGTTTTACCACCTATGCAGAGCGAAGAATTGTGGAAGTTGTACAAGACGAGGAGCGTGGCTGAAGCCCTTGCTGAAATAACTAGAAGGTCAAATTTGTTCCTTTGGCATTTTTGTTCCCTTATCTTAGGAATCAGGTTACACTTTTTAATTGTACCCCCCTCCACACACACAAATATATTTTGCTGCTCTTTAAGCAGACATACTCTGATCAATAAAAACCAATCACAAACAGAATCCCAGAGTGAAATGAGTTTTAGATTTGCTGACATGCATGTTTCAGCGTGGAAATGTTGGCTTCATATCGGGTTTCTGTTTCCGGTGCAGGTCATCATATTTTCAGAAGATACAAGAAGATGTACAGTGCTTTGCCACCCCAATTATGGAGATGAAGCATGCTATTGAGTGCTTTGAAACAAGAAATATGGATGAATTGTTGAAGTTTCATCATTATGTTGAACTTCATCTTGAGGAGCTGACAGATGAAGCCCAGGTGTAGCAGATTGAATGAATAGATAGTGTTGGTTTGAACAGTAAAGCAACATTTCAGAGTCTAAAGTGACAATTTAAGCTTTCAAGACTCTTTCTAAATTTTCTTGCATTGTGAATATTATTGACCATGTTTACTGATGCATAGGTTTTGGCGAAGTTTGAAGCTTTCCCAACCAAAAAGCTGGAAGTAATTCGGGCTACTTCAACACTTCATTCAAAATTAAGTGCTATAGTCAATCATCTTAATACCTGGTAGGTTGCACCTCCATTGCCTCGGCATCTTGATAAGGTCATGAGCTATTTTGACAAGGTAAATGAAGCAAATTTCATTTTTTCTATTTGTAAATCTTAGTATATTGTTACTACAGAGAAGCTGGTTAAAGAAACCAGAAAACTCAGGTTCCAACCCTAACAAGGCTTTATGTAGGCATCAAACTTAGGGAACATTATGCTTGAGGTCATGTGTTACTTGGATGGGATAAAGTGAATATTCCACTTTTCTTCAGGCCATTTCTCACCATTAAATCAAGTTAAATTCAACAATCAACAGATCCATGACTTTGCATGTCTGCACTACAATCTGGTAAGTCAAAATATTACTAAATTGAAGTGAACTTTGCCTAATTGTAACGGAGCTATCAACCTGCATGAAGCAAAGTACCAATATTTCCCTTAGCTCATATTGACAGAATTCCTATTTGAATAATATTGACCACTGCTACATAGCATTTATCTATGTTTTGATTCTGGTGAAGCTCAGGGCTCAAACAAAACCCTATGCTTATTAAAACCCGTATTCTCCACTTGGGAGGTCTAGACTTGGGAGGTCTAGACTGAATGCATAAATGTGTAATGTTATCTTGTTACTATGAATGTTTGATTTCAGGAATTCTCTACTTTCACTTTCTTACATCATTATTGTATATAATTGTCAAACTTAGTTGTCAAAACATTTATAGAGCTAAAATTTTATGCAGATCAAGGAGGTGGAGGCATTGGAGCGGATTAAGGATGAAGAGTCAAAACTCTTTGAGAGAAATAAGATCTTCTTTGATTTCAATGTACTTATTCGCATCAAGGAATCAATGGTTGACGTTTCTTCTCGCTGTATAGATTTGGCATTGGAGGTCAGTGAAGGATGTCTAATCTTGTTTATAAATCAATTATTTATCTGACAAGGTCAATTACAGTCTGTTAAGAAGCTTTCTGATTCAGTTTGAAAATTTTTACTAGGCCATAAATCTTGATATGTGGTGGTTTTGTACTTTTCTTTTTCCACAGGAGAGCAAGACAACCAAAGCAGAACCATGTAGAAGAGTTGGTGACATGAACGCTGAAAATGATGGCAATCGCTTGCGAAGATGCTTGCAGACGCTCTGGAGGACTTTTCAATTATCTTTCAGAGTTTACAATTTTGCTGGGGGTCATGATGAAAATGCAGAGGAATTGACTTGTGCGTTGGCCAGAGAAATGCAAACATACCCTCAACATTATTGGTCCCCTTGATCTTGTGATATGTAGATATTGAGGTCATCTGTAACCTCTTAAGTTTGAACTACCATTACCTCTTTGGCTTTTGATTGGTTCAAGAATTATGTATAAAATTGCAACAATCTGTGACCTCTTATGTTTGAACTGCCATTAACTCTTTGGCTTTCGATTGGTTCAAGAGTTCCATATAAAACTGGAAAGGATCATAGATTAAATTGAGGATGGTGGAAGCCAGTTTCTTTATGTTTTATTGTAAGGGATTGTCAAAATGAGATGAGTATATTTCAGATCGATTGAGGCTTGAAAAACGTTTTCTTTCACTTCTGGTGTTATTTGCGTGAAAACATCATTCAGCGCTAAATGGGCATTCATGCCTGGTTGTTCTGATTAGAGCGATATTCATATTTATTGTTATTCAGGTATGGTGGCTACATAATGTATTGATAATTTCTGCCTTTTAATATATATATCTATATATTATATATATATATATATATATATTTATATATATAATATATCATATGACAACATTTAAATAAGCATGTCAAAGGCCTTCTAGTTACTGTGACAGCATATAAATAAGCCTATCAACGGCCTCCTTGGAAGTAAAACGCATCAATTTCTTAACTTATTCTATGCAGCATATGAATAAGCCTGCCAAAGGCCTTCTTGAAAGTAAAACGCATCAATTTCTTAATTTACTCATTCTATGCAGCATATAAATAAGCCTGTCAAAGGCCTTATTGGGAGTAAAATGCTTCAATTTCTTAATTACGTTGTAAGGCGTTTCCCTCTGAAATTAACTCCCCTCTCTGCTTACCTGTCATCTTGTAAACCACACGATTATATGTTAGACGATTGCAACAATTTCAGCCGTTGATTCAAAGGAATTTCATATGATAAAATCGAATCGACTCGTCCATTAAGATGATGATTCTTATTCCCGAAGGCCTTACCATTTTCTGAATTCCATATCTTTAAGAAATAATCAGCGGGTGGATTGCCGTTAGGGTTTGTGAACGTTTCCACTGTACTGTTATTGGTGTGGTAACCAGTGGCAGAATCAGAGGCCATTGCAAGCAATTCTCTCAAGATCTAAGATCTGAGCTTTTGCTTCACGTCTTTCTCGAGAATGATCTGTCACGCATGGGATGTTGTCCTCTGACAGCAGAATCAATGTAAACAGGGTTTTATGGTATGCAAAATGATACAGGAGTCTCACTGGTTTTAATGTCAGGAAGTATTCGAAGTTTATATATGCCATGGATGATACACGAACCTTCTTTTTCTCCGATCCTCCTTGCATTTTGATTTAGTTTGATTCATGTTGGAAATGGAACCATCATAATGTACCTTTTGTTACACATTACCGTCATATTGTACTTTTTGTTACAAATTCTTCTTGGTTCTGATATGCTCTTTGTTACGGATGCTTCTTCTGGTTTTGTTGTCACTATTAAAGAGAAAAGCAACCATCGTCAATCGTATCGTTGAATCCTTCCTGTCTGGTGCCCGCACAAAATATTGCCATAATGCGTGTTGTGATCACGCATCCCAGGACTATATATATATTTTTATTGCTTTATCTCTGATGAGGTACACAAGGGTCGCGCCACATCCATGCACTTGCAAGACTCTTATTTAGACACCCTCGGCCTTGAAAAACAATCAAGAAGAATTGCAACATCACTGATACTGGAGCCTTAAACATGCGTTGCATCCACCATTCATTAGTCTTAGCCAGAGCCAAGCGTTTTAGAGCATTTAGTAGGCTTAGCCAGAGCATATGATTATAATATGGCTCCAATTGATCCTCATTCCTTCACAGATTCCATGCATCCTCTAACACAACATGTCCATCTTTCATTGTATTTTGATTTTAGTAGCAGAAGCATTGATGGGTCTGCCATTCTGACTCTTGAAAGTCCTTATTCTAGGGATATATATATTGATACCAGATGACTTGAAATACATGGAGTTTACCATGACACCACTGAATCTTTTTCGTCTTCTGCTTCCATGCCTTTCATTTTGGAAAATCCAAATCCCATCAAGGGCAGTCTTCTCAGAGTTTCTCTTACAAATCAAATCACTTTTATCATAACATTCAAAATCCATCAATCAGCTTCAGCTATTCAATGGTTGAATCTAGCACAGACTGTAGGGAAAAAATTCCCATATGTCTACACCCAATGCCAATTTAGAATCTTCTGAATCAAGGTCACCTGGTGCATCTACTTGCAATATTTAAGTAGGTCAGTTTATGTGATTGAAGTATTGTAGGAGTTTGGCAGACCTTACCACTTTACAAAATATAGCTTGTATGTAATGGAATGTGTCACAGATAATTTGGTGTCGAGCACTCGTTCAACTTGACTTGCTTCCATATTTTTTGTGCACTGACTATTGCAGCCTATAGATGCACCATAAAATAAGTTACAACAAATATAAAGCAGAAGAGTGTTTTGCCTTCACACAGATGCTGTGTAAACATCCAGCCAAAAAACCATGCCAAGCCCCAGACATCCATACAAGTTGAAAAGAAATAGGGCTTTTTGATAACACAGTAAAGCTCAAGGAAAAAAAATACTACCATATATTTCTATATTTTCAGTCAATACATGGTAATATAAAATTCAGGCTTCAACAAATAATTTGGGCCTTGGATCTTCAGACAATACACTCTAAGCTTATTTATCCAACTTTGTTTTTTTCTTGAATCAGGTGGCAGTAACACTAAGCTACATTGAGTTAACAACAACAAAATTTTAAATTAAATAACACACATTCCAAGTTAGCCCAAGGCCTTGTGCAGCAATTATCCCTGAATT
The DNA here is from genome assembly GCA_000404065.3 of Pinus taeda. Lineage (NCBI taxonomy): Eukaryota > Viridiplantae > Streptophyta > Pinopsida > Pinales > Pinaceae > Pinus > Pinus taeda. Next base: position 212,079 of record APFE031666326.1, read on the forward strand.
ACCTCTTTCTAACAAGAGGCAAACAACTAATCATGTTTATCAGGGATAGCAAATGTAGGAAATACATCAACTAAACATGCAAGATAAATATACTGAATGTTAGATTTTTTTTGTTAATCTTCACATATCCTCTCGACCTGCATCTCCTAGAAAGCAAGGTTTTGTCTTACTGTCTATGTAAGGACAGCTGAATAGTACTTTAGGAAGGTTAACTGACCCTTGCTTTATGAATAGCCCTTTAGGAAGAAAAAATCATTTTAGCCTTTATATAAAGAGAAGTATTGAATACATTTAATTAAATAATAAAAAAATATATAATGAGGCAACAAAAACTGTCAAAAAAAAGACAGGCAAAGGAGAATGCAACAGAGAAGACAGCAGGATAATCAGGCAACAACTTGAATAGATAAATTGTAGTCACACTTAAGTGTGGGAGAATTCCAGATAATGTAAGGTTGACTCATGCATTTTATTTCCAAAGCACTGCAATTCTCTATCGTATATTTTACTCTCTAATATTCGTCCACTATGAATACATCATTCTTTCTGCTAAAATTAAAATATTTTAGTTGATGGTATGTATTTTATTTGCTGTACATTCATGCCTTAATCAATAAATTTGATTCCAATTGCTGAGCACTCTAGTGTTGCAAACACAAGCTCAATATCTCTCTTTGATCAGTGGAATTTTTTCCAATATTTGATACCAAATCTAATGGTCTGTTCATAAGGAAGGCCAGACTTTAATTTTCAGGTTGGTTACCTATTTGAAAAAGAACAAGCAATACAACAAACACCAATGCAAATTAGAAGTCTCAAAGTACACCAGAACCATGGTTGTAGCTAGCTTGACTTTCTTCTTTGTCTAAAACAGATTTGGTTGTAAAATTTAACAGCATGGGATTTCATCTGGAAGCTGCAAATGGGAATTCCATTATTGAACAAGATCATTTAGCATTCTAGAAGAAGATGAAGTCAAACATACCATATGAACTGCTAATCATAGGACTCTTACTTGTAGAATTTTGAGCATTAATGATCAAATGACTCACATCAGCAGTGCCAAAATACCAAAAGAAAAATGGAGCACACGCGTGTGAAAATAAAGCTGTAACAGTGAGATGAGGGAACTTCACCAAATAAAGAGGAGGCTCCTAATATGTAGCCAAACACAACAATCAATTGAAATTCAAGTTGTTTAACATTTATGAATATCAAGCTATCATCCTAAGATATAGCTGAGGAAGTTTTCACAAATAAAGATGACAACATAAGATGTGGCCAACAACATCAATCACTTCAAATAATTGTTAGAGATGCTAGCACCTGTTGAGGCACCAATTCAAAATGTACATGCATTCATCGCCTTGCTTGCATTACTAGCCTAATCTTATGACAGTCTGGTCACTTCATTTCGCATAGAGCCCAGATCACCATAATAATGCAAGAGAAGACATGAAAGAAATATTGAAGGTTGATAACAAAAAACACAGTTTTCTTTCAGCAAGTAGGAACAAGAAGTTCGAGAAAAAGGTTGTTGATCTGACACGAAAATGAGATTCACTTGCAATCATATTTTTTTTGCTAAAATAGCAAGGTATAATTCATTTATTGCAGAAAGCAATGGCACCACAACAAAGGAGCATTGGAAAATGTTTTCATTTGAAAAGGAGGATAAAGCAAATGTGGAAACATACTTCAGGAAGTCTGAGCCTACTTCTTACATCAATGCTCCACTGGTTGTCGCCCTTGGATTTTTCCGTGGCCATCCTTCCTAGCAAGAATGTGAAAATTAATGTGCACCAAATTCCTCTCACAGAATTGAATATATTTGTACTCAAAATCTCACCCCAAGGAAAAGCCCAAATAAACTATGCACCTAGAAAAGTGCACAGGCAGGCACAGTGGATGCAGGAAGCTTGCAATGGCAGTGGTAATGGATTATTTGATTTTCATGGCCTCCATGGCTAAGTGGGTAGTACACAATCAAGCACACTGGATGCAGGAGCTTGAGTTTGCAATTGTAATCGCCGTGGTTTATTGTATTTTTTTCAACTAAAAAATTGTGTTTGGAGCAGTTTTCAGATATATATAATTTTGCTTGAGATTGGACCGCGTTTGGAGCAATTTTCAGATATATATAATTTTGTTTGAGATTGGACCTCCCTACTTAACTATTAACCATTAAACCACGTCCTAAAAACTATTAAAGATGTCTGAATGGCTAAGTGGTTTGTTATAAATCTGGTAACTGATTACGATGCAATGGGAAAACACCTTCAACGTCACTCGAACCTGCACCCAAATGGAGACGTTGAATGTATCTGTTCCGCCAGACACTGGGAGTTGCCAATGCAGACAATTTATAGAAGCACCAGGTGGGATTTGTATGCATTGGCCTTCTAGGCGCCCACCAAAATGGTGGATGTCATTGTTCACAGAGTATAATTTACCTTATGCCTGGCGCACAGCCTGCTGGGATTCAACACCGCAAGCGGACCTGCGAGGTAAGCGAGCACCGTGAGCAAGAGAAACGAATGCTTGAGAAGACATGAAAGAAATATTGAAGGTTGATAACAAAAAACACAGTTTTCTTTCAGCAAGTAGGAAGAAGAAGTTAGAGAAAAAGGTTTTTGATCTGACACGAAAATGAGATTCACTTGCAATCATATTTTTTGTTGCTAAAATAGCAAGGTATAATTCATTTATTGCAGAAAGCAATGGCACCACACCAAAGGAGCATTGGAAAATGTTTTCAGTTGAAAAGGAGGATAAAGCAAATGTGGCAACATACTTCAGGCAGTCTGAGCCTACTACTTACATCAATGCTCCACTGGTTAGCGCCCTTGGATTTTCCCGTGGCCATCCTTCCTAGCAAGCATGTGAAAATTAATGTGCACCAATTCCTCTCACAGAATTGAATATATTTTTACTCAAAATATCACCCCAATGAAAAGCCCAAATAAATTATGCACCTGGCAAAGTGCACAGGCAGGCACAGTGGATGCAGGAAGCTTGCAATGGCAGTGGTAATGGATTATCTGATTTTCATGGCCTCCATGGTTAAGTGGGTAGTACACAATCAAGCACACTGGATGCAGGAGCTTGAGTTTGCAACTGTAATCGCGGTGGTTTATTGTATTTTTTTCAACTAAAAAAATTGTGTTTGGAGCAGTTTTCAGATATATATAATTTTGCTTGAGATTGGACCGCGTTTGGAGCAATTTTCAGATATATATAATTTTGTTTGAGATTGGACCTCCCTACTTAACTATTAACCATTAAACCACGTCCTAAAAACTATTGAAGATGTCTGAATGGCTAAGTGGTTCGTTATAAATCTGGTAACTGATTACGTTGCAATGGGAAAACACCTTCAACGTCACTCGAACCAGCACCCAAATGGAGACGTTGAATGTATTTGTTTCGCCAGACGCTGGGAGCTGCCAATGCAGACAATTTATAGAAGCACCGGGTGGGATTCGTATGCATTGGCCTTCTGGGCGCCCTCTAAAATGGTGGATGTCATTGTTCACAGAGTATAATTTACCTTACGCCTGGGGCACAGCCTGCCGAGATTCAACACCGCGAGCGGACCTGCGAGGTGAGTGAGCACCGTGAGCAGGAGAAACGAATGCTCGAGAGGGTTGCAGAGGACCTGTTCCGGTTGTGCGAATGGAGAAAATGAATGTTTGGCGCGAGGGATCGTTTGAAATTGCGCGGGTGTTGGTTGCCAGCACAGCGGGTGCCAGCTCGGAAGTGGTGGGTCACCCATTCTCAGAAAAAATTGTGGTCAAGCTCCCGGAGAAATGATGGATGGCATGGGCATGTATGTATGGTGAGGCCACTATCGGGTGCATTAAAGGCCCAATAGCACACTGGTTAGCTCTTGCCATGGTCCTTGCCTTTTCTTTATCTTTGTTTTTTGTCTTTCAACATGGGACAAAGAAGCATTAATTTGTTTTGATTATAGCATGTTCTTTTCCTTTTTTTTATCTCTTTTTTTGTCTTTCAACAATTTTCAAAGAAACATTAATTAGTGTGATATGCTAGAAGCATTAATTAGTGTTATATGACATATGACTCATGATTTGTAAGGCTAGGAAGCATGTATTGCATATAGCATGGTCCTTGTTTTTTGTTGAATTTTTTTTTTTTGTTCTTCAACAATTGTCAAAGAAGCGTTAATTAGTGTTATATGTTATCGATTGCTATCGATTGCCTTACATAGTGTTATATATTTCCTTACGACGTTTTCTATGCAACGTCTGGTGCAAATGCTAGTTATTATTAAGTGCAAGTTCCATCCATACATACACCATTGGCAGCCGCTAGCCCCAATAGTGGAAAATTACAGTCATGAACACCTACTCCTCCAAAGAAGTATACTCACTCTACGATGTAAAGAAACCAAGGCTCATCACAATACTCCCAATCCTTCTCTAAGCCTAAGCATAGCCAAAAGCTTGGCTCCCAAAAGCCTCTTCTATGAGTTATGAGGTTTTAAATATAACAAAGGGTGGGATGACCCTTGACATTCCCCTTTGTGACTCTTTGACTACCCTCATGACTCTTCAACTTCCTTTACAAATAAATCATTACATTACATAGTGACTATTCACATTCCACTAATGACACTTGGAATTTGACTTACAACATATTTACAAATAATATGCATTTTCCACATGTACCCATGTGAGACAAAATAGGCTGGACACAGCCTAACAAGACAAAACACTATGACTTCGAAGTTTGGTGAAATACCAACTCGACAACCTCCACTTGATGCTTTTCACTCACATATGGATGCCAATCTTAGTACTACGTGATGATGTCTTTCTGATAGCAGACTCTTTCCTCCATAACTTCCAGGTATATGGTCTTGGAACCTATGTCCAACTCACCCTGAACTATATGCAGCATGGTGTTGACCATAAAAGGACCATCAATGTAGTTATGCATGTTATGTGTGCTCATCTCCAAGTCATCCCTTGTGGCTTCTCACCTTAGCTGCTCCATGTACCTGTCGATCTCTAGTCGGACCTGGTTCTTCTCCTTGGCTACAGTGAGGGAATTGATTGACAAGATCCTATCTATTCTCACCATAACATCCAAACTTTTAAACAAATGTGCATATGAAGCCTATATGCTACTGACAAATGGGGAGAGATTCTCATAGTTCTGAATCTTCATCCAGATCTTTTCTTTGTCTAGCTCTACATGCAGCTTCATCATCTTTGGAAAGTGATGCGGGGCTCCTTTGTATCTCATTTTTCATTCCTAAAAATGGGTGATATCAGTGTGAATGTCTCTGATAGTTTGGACAATCTTTCTTCTCCACCACTGCAAACCAAATAGATGGACAACCACCTTATGAATGGCGACAAATCCATCATAGAGTCTCTGCATGGTGGCCTCAAGAGCTGATGCTTCCTCATTTCTTCCATTGCAGATCCTGCAGATTGTTCTTCTTTTTGCATGGCCACTTGCAAGTTCTTAGCCATGTGTTCATTCTCTTCTAGTAAGAACTTGACATTTCATCTTGTGGCTCGTGCATAAGCCATAGTGGCATTGACCATGGCATCTAGATGCTTTCTGAAATCTGTTACTATCACCCTTTCCTTCATAAATGCAAGTGGCACGTGATCATCTGGGAAATTCTTTCTCCATGCTTGTAAAATCCTCTGTTGCAACTCATCAAATAACAAATTGTACACATCCATCACTAGATCATCATCAAGGAGAACAACCTATCCTTGCTCGCTTGGGACAGGTTCTAATATTGGAGGCAGTGGAGACTAAGGGGCGACCTCAGATGCTCTTGGCATGAGGTTGGTGTCTTAGTCCCATGGCTCCCGTCCCAACTCCATGTTATTTTCTTCAATCATTTTCTCAATATACTGAGCAAGCTCCCGATCCTCCATTTTCTCACCCTCTTCTTCATCTGTTAGTTGTTTTCACTCCTCAACCTGTATGGGCAAGGTTTTCTCTATGATCGTGCCTTGTCCTCCTTCCTTTTTCTTCTTCTCTTCCCTCTCTCTCCTTCTTAGCTCTTGTTCTTATCTAAGCTTCTTCTCTATTTCATGCAACTTCCTTTCTGCTTCCTCCAACCTTTTCTTTTCTTTCTTCCTTCACTTTGCTCTCTTTATGTGTTGTTGCCTCTTTGCCTCCACCGCCAAAGTTGCTTGCTCAATGAGAGGATATTCTATGAACTTGTAGCTTTTCTAAGCCTCTGGGTTCTCGACAATCTTCCTCTTACCCTTGTCTTGCACCGGTTTTTTGCTTATTGTTCTTGTTGTTGTTTCTTCTTGAGGTGCTACTACCTGTAGAGCAACTTTGCATTATGTGGCTATGCTAACTGGTTCATTGAGCTTGGAGTGGTTGTAAAAGTACCTCTAAGGGTCCTCCTCTACAAAATGACATGCCTCGTGGATTCATGGATAATACACCCTCGCACAGTGGTTCTTGCAAATCTCGCGGGACCATACGAATTGTAATCTTTGGTGCCTAACTCATACTTCGATATCTCCTTGGCTTCGGCATCCGCATATTTCAACCTCTTTATCTTGTACAATCTAATCCACAAAGGAAGAGCAGGGCATGGTGCCTTCTTCCTCCTATGCAACCCTTCTGATAACCTTGTGGAGATCTAATATGTGACCTCCTGCATGACCAACTTGTCCATGGAAAACCTTGGTAGAACATGTGGAGGCTTCTCTCTGCCAAAAATCCTAATGAAGGTGCCACCAAGTGAGGCATACCAATCTGCAATGTTCAATATTGCCTCCATTGCTTCTTGGGACATGTAAGGTGGATCCTTCTCAAATATCAACGTGTACACTGGGGTGATGAAATGGTTAGCTAGCCTCGCCATAACTCCTCGATAGTTGCACTTAGGAAAAAACTTATAATAAATATTGATGGCATGCTCCTGTGGTGTCCACATTCAACTCATGTCAGGAAACTGATTCTGGGCACAGATTGCATCAAGTAAATATGCAGACATGTAGAACCTCTCTTACTCATCCTTGGGTAGATTTCAGGCATTACTCACATGGAATTTCAACTAATGAGCCAATAGATCTGACCAGTTGAATGGTTTTCCATCATTCACCAATTTGTCCAACACAACCACCCAATTCTGCAAAAAGGTCTTCATGCTTTCTTGACCATAATATGTTCATGCAAAATATGCTCAAGAATTGGTAGGCCTTTCTTAGTGACTTCGTCTTATAAACATGATTGGGCGTGGATATGAACTTTGATGGCCCCTTCATGTAGCACTTTATAATATCCCTTGTGTTTACATAGCTATGGGTGACACATAAAAATTCATCCATGTGGTTCACCAGTTGAGGTAAGTGATACATATGATGATAATTCTCCATCCTGGAGGTAGCAATATGTGTTCCACTGCCATTGCTCAATGTCATAGTCTCAGGATCCATGTGTGAGAAAATTCAGTGGATGATGTCTGCACATGGGAATTCAGGGTACTTGCATGAAACCTTATGTAAGTCTGTCCGATGGATATTGAAATAAACCTCCCGATCTTCTAGATCTTCTTTGAAGTACCCTCCAAAGATATCCTTGATTTATTGCCATGTTAACTTCATGCCCTTCTCAATGAACAATCGAGTGTCTGCATAAATTGGTAAACTCACTAACACCTGTTCAATTGCATCCTTAGTGCTACTTTCCACCGTATCCTTCGATGCAGCTCTCTTGGAAGCCATGATGCTTGTAACTATGGATAGTTTCTTAACAACTACTATACCTGGAGACAGAGAGGACACTCATGGCATGGAAATATTAGTGTTAAATCAAAATCACCTCAAAAACAGACCAGACAACAAACCAGGAAACTACTGGGAAGAATTGTGCAATACTAGATTTTAGAGGTAATTGACTGCCAGTTGGTTATGTGCATTGCACAGCCCCAGCTGCCAGTGGGGAGGTTCTACTAACTGGAACTACGCAATGTGTAGTTTAGTCAGGCCTAGTCCAGCTAGGATTGTGCATTGCGTAATCCTAGTGACCAAGGCTCAGGACTGTCTCCTAGAACTGTGCAATCCATAGTTGGAACTATGCCTTGGAAGTCCCTGCGCAATTCCTAGAGCCAAGGCAGAGCCTTGAGATCTAGAAATGTGCAGTTCATGCTTGGGAAGAGCTAGATCCAGGCCAACGAAGCCCAAATCTTCCCAATGGAAACATGAAAATGAGCAGATCAGAAAGTAGAAGTGAAGGTGGGTGCATATCTTAGTGAATGATGATGCATGCAAACAAAACAAGTACAATAATCAATCAAACTGAAGAACAATGAAGCATGTGGAGAGAGTCGCCACAACGAGGACTGTTAGTGCAAAAATTGGGTTATGCATGCGTCACATGGGAAGGGCAATGAAAAACTTAAAACATCAGTTCTAAAAGCTAAAACAAATCAAAATGGTAGTGGTCATTTAATAAAATGGGTAAAACAACACTTTCACATGCCAAGAAAACAAAAGAAACAGAAAAAGCAACAAAAGACTAGAAAAGCAAGACTTACCCAAAAATGCTACGATGATTCTGCCGAAGGTTCCTAGATCTCCTCGAGAATGCTAGATCTCCAATATAAAATGTGAAAATGAGCTTTGGGGGCATCCATTAAATAGATTTGATCGATTTATGGTTTATGATGTGAAGGCCAAAAATCTTGGAAAAAGCGACACTTGGCAGAAGTTTCCAGAAATAACTCAAGTGTAACTCCGACTGCTAAAAATAGATTTTTATTTTTAGGGATGCTTTTTCGATTTTTTTTCTTTTTCGAGAAAAAGCTTCCATGCATGCACAGAGAAAGATTGCCTAATTTTGGGGGGAACTGTACAACTCATTAGCTCACGCATCATGTAGCTGCTGAGGGAAAGCTTCTGCACAATTTCTGGGCTAAGTGGCTCAGGCTACCTCTCATGCTCTGTGCAATTTCCCAGCTAAAGGAAATCCGTTAGTTGACTATGCGCAGTTTTGGAGTTGAAGCCTCAGTATAGGCTTGGACTATGTAATTCCTAGACTAAAGGTTGGTTTCCTTCAAGGATTGCTTAGTTCACTAAGGAAGGCATGGAACCAGGTTGAAACCAAGTGAAGAGATTTCCTTGCAGGTTAGACATAAAATAAATTTAGAAAGCACAAGCCATAAGAAGAAGATAAAACTCAATCAAAGCACAAGTACCTGGGTCAACGTAAGATGAGCTACTATAATTTTCAGAGGGAGGCTCCGAAAAAAAGCATAGACAAGACTTTGGAGGGTAGTTTTAGCTGCTACAACATTGGCAACACATTGGTAGAACTCTATCTCTTTGTATGGACATTGTCTTGTGTAAAGTGAGTCTAGCTCTTCCAAAAGTATTGTTCGATTCTTTGATCATCATGGTTCCTACGCTAGATTGAGTTAAAGATATAGTCCCTACCATTCTCTTTATCTACAACACACATACCAAGCCAAGTAAACTGAGTTGTTTCGATTGGGGGATGAGGGGTATATTGATGCACAAGTAACATAGACTAGTCAAAGTTTTAGTTTAATCTTTGGTGTTGCTCCACTACTAGCAAGCCTGAACAGTACCCCGACAAAGTCAATTCAGGAACACAAGCACTTCTCTGCTGCCAGCAAGCCTAGATAGTACCCCAGCAGAGTTACTTTCTTCACCTCTCTGCGCAGGAAACCTTTCTCTTCTTTCACCTTTTCTTTCATTTCAATTTTTTATTTTTCAAAGAACTGTGCATAAGCACTTATTTATTTCATGAGGTGGAAAAGGGATCCTAACTTATTGAGAGCATAAGAGGTTTTCCCTTCAGATAAGGATGTTTATATATACCTCTGAAATACTTGTTAAGGTTTTCCCCCACGACTTACTCTACCTGACTGAGTTAACAAGCGTTAATCGAATATAGAAAACTGATTAGAGTAGGTAGTACTATTTAAAAGTGCAAGAATTGTGATTTCACCAATAATTCACTCTGAAAGGAACATATTTTCCATCAGGGTATCATCAACTAAAATAAATGCAAGATCTTCATAAAGAGAGGGAATAGATAGATAACCAAATGTTGATAGTTATACAAGTCCTCTTGTATTTCACCCTCGTCGTCACAAGAATCTAAACACAATTTCATGGAGAAACTAATCCTATGGGTGCATAAACAAACAAACAAGAAAATGAAAGAAGTAAAACAAAGCTAAACAAGTAATCAAAAGAAAATAGGAAAGAAAACACTACTCCTACTCCTAAGCTAAGCAGAACATGGGCCAAATCACATGAAGTGATATTTCCAACGCAGCCATCAACTCATTGGTTGACCCATGTGAGTGATGATGTGATTCACAAGAAATATATTCGAGCCAAACAATAAACAAGAAATATAAAGGAGTGTAAACCAAAACATTTGAAGTTTTAATGTGTTTATAGAAAAGAAAATATTAAAATCACATGAAAGGCACCCTGCAGACGTATCATGGTGTTGGTTCACATTGTGTGCGGATGACAAAGATGTACACTCCATTAAATGTGAAAAATCAGAAAACATGAAAAAAGAAGAAAATTTTCATTTGGTGATAGTGCTCGCTACGTATGACTCCTCCAATGCATGAGCAATAAGATCATGTGATTCTAGTGGAGGATGTGAAAACTGTAAACTATATTTATTTTCAATGTGAACAAGAGAGTGATGAGGAGCCTGGGATGATTCAAAAAAATCCTGATTGAAAGTGGAACTGACCTCAAGGCTACGAGAACCTAACATAGCCATCATCTTAGGCTGAAGTGCCTCAAAGACTTGAAGGTTTTCCAGTTCATCAAAAGATGGATCGGCAAAGACCTATGGCTTAGAAAGATCAACAATAGGTAAATCAGAATCATGATCAAATGAATGAGAGAAAAGATCACGACAAACACGATCAGAAATTTTGAGATGGACATTGGAATCCTCATGATCTGACAAATCATATAGAGGGGTTGATGAGAAACAAAACTTTTCACCCAGTGAATTTACAAAAATGAGAAATGAGAGATTAGGTCGATTGAGAAATAAATATTTGTCCTCTTCATAATCAAATGATAAACTGACATCCTGCATGTTCTGTGAATGATTGGAAGTAAAAACATCCAGGGATAAATTTTCATGAGAAAAATCAGAAATGTTAGAATCGTAGAAGATGTTAGGATAAAGCATGTGAGGTGTGGATAGAAGGAGGTCATCCTTCTCCGCAACTTCTTCTTCAAATTCCCACACATACTCATCAAAAATGATAGTGCAATTTGGCTACTCAACACCAACTCTATCAATAACTTGATCCTCATGAACACCACATGTGAAGTACAAAATGGATGAACACAAAACATCAAAATCTGGAGGATCAAAGGAACCAGTGGATGGAGGTCAAGGGGATGAGACCACATGACAACCATCAAGCTTGCAGTCCAAATCTACGTAGAAATCCATAGCAAGTGGGGTGGAAGGAGGTGATAGTTCAATGGGTGGATTCACAACTTCTCCCACCTCATCCTACGGAGCTAGAGCTATTTGATGAGAAGAGCATGGAGAGTCACTTGTGACAAAAACCTTGATTGTCTTAGATTTAGAAGCTCTAACACCGAGGTATGTTGGGAGGGACTCAAAATATTCTAACTCATGTGGATTGTTCGAGATGTGAAGAATATACTTAAACCTTTCAGGGAGAAACTCCCAATCAACTCCATATTCTGTAAATTCAAAACAAAGATGCCAGAAGCATTGATAAAATTATGCAATAGATTCGTCATGTGCTTTTCACAATTTTAACATTTTGTGATTAAGTTCTTTAAGGTCATAAAGAAATAAATCACGACCTAACTCTCTAATCAAGTGTTTGAAAGAGTGAATAGGGTCTGCGGGAAATGAGACAACATTTCTTAACGTGCCTTTCTTCTGAGGGGACTTCATTCCTATCACAGAAACCCAAAAAGGAAAATCCATCTCTTAACAAGATGTTCCGCCTTCACCATCATATTTATGTCATGACAAGTCATCGATAACATCCTTCGACACTTCGAAATAATGATCGTAAGTAAAACATGTAGGGGTTGAGATTGTGATGTAAGTCATGAATGACGTGCAAAGATTCAAAATATACTTTGAGGGTTCAGCTTGTCATTTGGCCCTCCTTCCAGCGCCATAAATGTTAACATCACTATACCTGCCAACATTCAAGGGGATCTCCTTGGTAATAATTTCCAACTAGACCTCAAACCATTTGGAGGAGTCTAAACAGTGGGTGGTAATGTAGTTCCTTAATCGTGGTAGCGTGCGGAGATAAGTATGATGACTTTGGTCGGAATCAAGTGTGTGACCTTGCAGTGAGTCAAGTGAGATGCGTGGGGGCTCTAACACACAGAAGAGAAATGGAAGTGTATCCCTTAGAAGCATGTAATAGTATGCAACCCCAAAGGAACACATGAGTGGAATGACATCACAAGTTACAATGATGAATAGTCCACAAAACAAAGTTATGGGTTAATCCATCAACGCGCATCCAACTAGGTTCATGTAATTGCAAACAAAATAGTTCATAAGAAATTGAGTAAGCTAAACAACATACATTGCTAAATCATCCATAATAGTCCAAATACAATAAAAAAAATATGCATGAAAATGTGTTGGCTCAATTATTATTATTAAGTGAAATTTCCATCCATACATACACCATTGACAGCCACTAGCCCCAATAGTGGAACATTACAGTCATGAACACCTCCTCCAAAGAAGTATACTCACTCTACAGTGTGGAGAAGCCAAGGCTTGTCACAATACTCCCAAGCCTTCTCTAAGCCTAATCCTAGGCAAAATCTTGGCTCCCAAAAGCCTCTTCTATGAGTTATGAGGTTCTATTTATAACAAAGGGTGGGGTGACCCTTGACATTCCCCTTTGTAACTATTTGACTACCCTCATGACTCTTCAACTTCCTTTACAAATAACTGATTACATTACATAGTGACTGTTCACATTCCACTAATGACACTTGGAATTTCACTTACAACATATTTACAAATAATATACATTTTCCACATGTACCCATGTAAGACAAAATAGGGTAGAGACAACCTAACAAGATAAAACACTATGACTTCGAAGTTTGTGAAAAGACCAACCCGGCAACCTCCACTTGATGCTTCTCAAACATGTACTGATTCCAATATTGGTACTGTGTGATGATGTCCCCAAACTTCTTGATGGTGTCTTTCTTATAACAACTCCTTCCCTTCATAGCTTCCAGGTATATGGTCTTGGAACCTGTGTCAAACTTAGCTTGAAGCATATGCAGCATGGTGTTGACCATGACAGGACCAACAATGTACTTTTTCATGTTATGTGTGCTCAGCTCCAAGTCATCCCTGGTGGCGTCTCCCCTTAGCTACTCCATGTACTTTTCAATCTCTAGTTGGACATGGTTCTTCTCCTTGGTTACGGTGACGGAACCGATTGGCGAGATCCTGTTCATTCTCACCATAACATCCAAAATATTAAACAACCATGCATATGAAGCCTATATGCTACTGACAAACAGGGTGAGTTGCTCATAGTTCTATATATGCATCCAGATATTTTCTTTGTCTAGCTCTGTCTATGGCTTCATCATCTTGGGAAAGTGAACTAGGGCTCATTTATATCTCATTGTCCATTCCTGTAGATAAGAGATAACAGTTTGTATGTCTCTAATACTTTGGAAAATATTATTTCTCTACTGTTGAAAAATAGATAGATGGAAAACCACCTTATGCACGATGACAAATCCGTCATAGAGTTTCTGCATGGTGACCTCAAGAATTGATACTTTAGCAAGTATTGCCTTCCTCATTTCTACAATTATTGGTCCTGTGGATTTTTCTTATTTTTCCCTGGCCACTTGAAAGATCTTAACCATCTATTCATTCTCTACTAGAAAGAACTTGAAATTTGAGATTGTGGCTCATGCATAAGCCATAGTGTCATCGTCCACTATGACTGGATGCTTCCTCACATCTGGAACTATCACCCTTTCTTTCATAAATGCAGATGACACGTGATCATCCAGGAAATGCTTTCTCCGTGCATGTACAATCCTCTAACGCAACTCATCATATGACAGATTGTACACATCCATCACCGGGTCATCATAAAGGAGAGAAACCTCTCCTTGCTCACTCGAGACTGGTTCTGATACTGGAGGTGGCAAAGACTGAGGGGCAACCTTGGATGCTCTCGACAGGAAGTCGGTGTCTTGGTCCTATGGCTCAGGTCCCAACTCCTTGTCCATTTCTTCAACCATTTTCTTAATATGTTGAGCAAGATCTTGATCTTGTATATGTTCACCCTCTTCTTCATTTCCTGCTTGTTTTGACTCCTCAACCTGTATGGGCATAATTTTTTCAATGATCTCACCTTTCCCTCCTTCCTGTTCCTGTCTATGTTTCTCTTCCCTCTCTATCCTTCTTATCTCATGTTCTTCTCTCATCTTCTTATTTATTTCCTGCAACTTCCTTTATGCTTCCTGGTGAGCTCCAGTATTGCAGCAATAATGTTGCAACTCTTGGGGCTTCCTTCTTTACTTTTATCAACCCGGTAGTTCGTAACAAACTTGGAAGTGACGGTGTTGTATGCACAACTACTAGCTCTTACTGCAGGCTGTCACTTGATCAGCTGGCTCAAATTCGCTAGGAGCTTAAGCCAACTTCTATGAGTTCTCAGAAGAAGATTTAACTGTGATGAAAGGAAACTAACTCTACATGGGCTATTCTACTTGCAGAAAGAGAAGAAAAACTAAAATGGAACACAAACCCTAGAAAACCCTAGTTGTGCAAGAAAAGAGATGGAAACTACTGAAATGGGTGCCATTGATTACTAAAAGGAAAATTGCATTTATTCAAGCTACTTCTTAAGAGAAATGAGAAGAAATCATCTTTTTGTACTTTTGAGTATTTTTATGCGGAATTATTATGCTTATGGTTTGACTGGTTGCGACTGTGCAGTGGTTTGGTGGCAAGGGAAGATGGAATTGGCTTTTGCAGATGGTGAAGAAAGTGTCGAGGGGTCCTAAGAAGTCCCTAGTACCCTTCTGGAGACTTCCATTGTGATCGGACTTCGAAAATTCACTCGCGGGAAATTCTACAGGACGCTGCAGGGGATCTACAGGAGATTTTACAGGAGGATCTATAGGAGGAGGTTGAAAGTGGTTTTTGGCGGTTTAAAGGTGGAAAAATGATGGGAAAGGGGAGATGAAGGTTTGATGAAGGTGTTTAGGGGTCTAGAACTTTGTCAATGAAGATTAGGGCCGAAGGAGATGGTTGGATTTGTTCAAAAGGCAAGAAAGCAACTTTATGGAAAAATGCAGAAATTAGGGCAGATTGGCGAAATATGGCGAAGGAGTGGGGAAATATTTGAGAGATGAACTAGTACAGGTTGTGTTATGGAGGAATGATAAGCTAGAATGTTCTACAAGAGGGCTGCACACTTACTTCTTAAAACTGACCAAAGCAAGAACCGAAAAACAGAATTTTGTCGATCTTAACCTAATTCTGACCTAAAACCAGAAAAATGTTGAACATAACTTTATGAATAGAAGATTATGTGAGAAAACCATGATAAATGAACCTGAAATGATCTAAGCATGTGAATCCAAACTAATATCAACTTCTCCAACTCGAAATATCACACTAGCAATTGCATTGGAAGAGCAAAAATTGTGTTTTTGGTGGCAGTAGTAGACCTCAAATCATGGTCCCAAGGAGGGAGAAAGGAGATCAAGACCTGTTTGTGGCCTTTTTGGATCTTTTCCTGGTACTGCAGCAAACTACTTAAGCAACTTGAAACAAAAACCAACTATTTTAACCATCAAAAGCAACCTAATTTAACAAAGCAAGATTAACCTAAACAACAAAAATTATCTTATGAATGCAAGAAAAAGCATATAAATACACAAAGGAGGTGTTGGGAAACTTGGGTTGGGCCCCAACCCAAGAGCATCAGCCCTCTAGAAAAGATCATTGCTGGTTCAAAACTTGATTCATCTTCATTGATTAAAAAATAACAGTTACATCACAAGGTTGTCTTCAAAAAGAGCTCGAAAATGAGCTGAGTACAAGGCTGCACAAAAGTGCGAAAATATACTATGAAATGGCTAACCTAATGAGGCTTGAATCCTTCTTATTTATACAAGTGGGGACTCCCAATAGTCCTCCTAAACTTAAGGAACTCGGATGCCTATAACTGAAGATAACAGCAGCCCTACTTGACTTGCTCGGCTGCCCCTTGGAATCATCAATGTGGGCCTTTGTACTCCAAGTTGTTGATGAAGAATTCAAGGAAGGGGTCATTTAATGAAGGGGACACCCCTCCTATAAGTCCTCATCCCTGTTTCCTAGAGTTTGGCTGTCATTTTGCTCATAAATTCCTGGTCCTTGTTAAAAATTGTCCAAAAAATCTGCAATACACACTCATTAGACTGCATAGCAAAGTGACCATCCCCATTCACTCTATTGACATAAATATATTCAAAAACATGCACAAAAATATTGAGAATGGTGGATTAAATGAAAATAATAGGTAGAATGAGCCCATATAGTTACCTATTGATGGGGCTCATCATCACCCCTTTGTTGAATGGGTTTCTCATCCTTTGAGCAATTGATCCAGTTCTTCATCTTTAATAGCTTTAACAACTTCCCTGGCATCCCAAGCCTCTGATGTGATGTCTTCCTCTCTATCATGGAAACCTGCTTTCCTGTCCACTTCCTCCCATTGTTTTTGTTCTTCCTCCTCCTTAACTCCTTCCAACAGTCCTAACAGTAGTGGAGGACTGAACTTAAGACCAATCTAGTTGGCTTTCAGGTTTTACATTGAGTGTTTGTATAGGGGTACTCTCCTCATGGCCTCTCTCATTCTGCTTGGGGAGTGATCCCTGATCCTTAAGCTATGTGGCAATGTATTCCACCTCCTCATGTATGCGTGAAGGTAGTCATCACCAAACAATCTCTCCATATCTTCAAAATGAGCAATAGCTTGTACTTACCTATCAACATAATTAGGGAGAACTTGGGGATTGGCTGCAAGGTATTGATGGGCATAGATGAGAGCCAATGGTTATGTTGGTTCTTCCCTTGTCATCAAGGGCTTACTTATCTCTTTTGCCATTATCTTTTGAATTTCCCCTGCTCTCTTTTCCTCATGGCTCATCTAGGAAGCCATAGCCATGAGTTGTAGGTCTCCCAATGTAGCATTTGGATCCCATAAGTTCATGTTAGGAAGTGCCATATTTTGTAGGTAAAATTCTGCTAGCTTGGCTTTATCTTCAGCTGAACTATGATCACATAAATCCATAAACTGACCATAATCTTGAAATGGGATTGTGCCCCTCTGGGCCAATGTTTTAATCTGGAATTGGAGCCACTAGTCTTTGAGATATAGTGCATAGGATCTAGCTGTCTATCTACATTGCAAAGCCTCCATTGCCTAGCTGGACATGCAGGCCATCTGGGCTTCCTTTTCCTGCAACTACATTTTCAAATTCAGCACTTTAGTCGCTACCTGAGATTCTCTTTATTACTGATGTTTCAACAACGTTTCAACATCTGTATGTGGTTCTTCTTCTTTCTGTTGTTTCTCTACTGCTTCACTCTATACTGGGGGTCCTTCTTGTTGTTGCTGCCCTTCCAAGATTGGCAACTTATCTCTCCCTTGAGGTTCCCGTTCCTGTAACTGCTTTTTCAACAGTTCATTTTCTTCCTGTAGTTGGGCTCTTCTAATGCTCTCTGTGTGCCTTACCATGCCCATATCCCTGCTCAACTCTCTCAACTTGTTTTCCATGTTCTCTATATCTTCGACTCCTTTGGATTTATAAATCTGCATCTAGGTGTGGGTCCTGACCCTTTCTTTGACTAATTCGAAGAAAAGAGATACTATGAATTTTTGTGGAATGATCTTCCCACCTTCTAGAATATTGTAATAGGAGCCTAAATTAAGCTGAGGGCTTGGCTCAGGTATTTCTTTTTCTTTACCTTCCTCTTGTGACTGTTCTTCTGCCTTCTTTTCTAATTTATTAGTTTCTTTAAGCTTGGCCAATGTCTCCTGTAGAGAGGTTTGTGCCTCTTGTAGGACTGCCTTGGATTCCATCAACTTGATCCTTTCCTTCCAGGTGGAGGTCTTTGGACTCCCTCTCTTGTAGGTGATAGAGATTTTGGAGGGAGATTCCTCCCTTGCTACAGTAGGTGCATCCTCAATGGTAATGGGTTCTTTTGATGGTGGTTGGGGCTTGCCCACCTTAATCCTGGTGCTCCTCCTGGCTTTGAAATACACTAATGTCTATCATTTTATTTTTACCTTTTTCTTAGGTGGAGTTCTTAATGCAGCAAGCACAACTGTTGCTTCCCTTGCCGATGTTTCAGGGGATATTTCCTCCTGCTATTTTTCTTCTTCACCCTCAGCAGTTTTTCCTTAGTCTGTTGTTTTTGCTTTTGTCTCTGCTGTCTCAGGTGGTGTCTTCTCTTTTTCTTGCTAAGTCTCTGCTTCTCCTATGGCAGTCTTTTTCTGAGCCTTCTTGGGCTTCTTTCTCTCAGCTTCTGTTCTCTTCCTCTCCTTAGCTTTTGATGTTGTTTTCTTTCCTGCCTTAGGTTCAACTGTGGTTTTCTCTAGCTTATCCTCAACTTCTTGTTTTTCCTCTTTTTCTTTTTCTATTTGAATATTTCGTGGCTCCTCATGAATTTCCTTCTCAAGTTCCTCTTTGTACTCCTCCTCTTCACTGTCGGATGGACTAAGTTCATCAGTAAGATTTTTTGTGTCGTCTCCTCTAAACATGTTCCGGAAAATTTCCCAAGCTATAGGGATGGTGTATGTGTGTAGGGCATCTTCTACCAACAATTTGATGAGCCCATGGTGGGCCAGTTGGTCTAGAACCCCTGCATTCAACTTGGTGCCACATTCTATTAAATATTGGGGGAGGAAATATGGGAGACTGAGTTTTCTAGCTGTAGGGAGGTCCATCCCATATCTCAAATCATACAACAACCTGAAGTGAACCATAAAATATACTGAATCTCCCTTCACAAGACATAAATTTCATGTTTTGGTAGCTGACCTAACTCCATGGAGGAGGTAAGCTTGTCCTTCTAACCCCATTTTTATCCTCTACAGGATGCTCATTAGGCTGAAAAAATGTCTTTTTAGCAACCTACCCTAATAGTTTTTTTTCTTTGCTCCAGGGGAGCCCAAGTGGAAGACCTGTGATTCTGCTGATAAAATTTGGTGTAAGCTATAGGGTCAAACCCATGAAACTGACTGTAGCATGTGTTTTGGAATAGGGTCTTGTAATAGATAAGGGTTTTATATCATATAGGAAAGGTGAAGTACTTTATCATTTCGAGGATTATCTCGTGGAGAGCCCAGTCAGAACCTGCAATTTTCAACACAAAATACATGTATAAGATCATATCATCACTGAGGTAGGCATTCCCATACTCAAATCAAAAACTTTAACTAACAGACTAACTACTCTAATATAGGAATGATTTCATAATACATCATAAATATAGACTCGTGTAGACGCAGTATGGGCGCAGCCATCTGTTTATGATTGGTCTACAACATAATGAATACAAAACTCCTCGCAGCCTGGATGGTGGAAACTAGATCCAGGGTCTTCATCTCTACTTCCCGAATTGGCACGATTCTAACCATGTGAATAAATGAGTCGATGTCGAACATGGTAGAAACCACTTGATTACCAGTCAATGATGAAAACTGTTAACAAGAATGAGAGAGACCACCAATAATGTCAATGGTTCTCAAAGTACCCAGCACAATCCATGAGATGTGAATGAATGAGTCGATGTCGAACATTTCATGGAATCCTTCGATCGCAAGTCAATGATGAAAACTGACGTCGAAGGCGAGAAACCTACCATTGATGCATGCAGACTCCAAGGTACTGACGATTTCTAAGTCAACTCTCTAGATAATGTGCCGATGTCGATAGAAAGCGACTCGTCGCAGGCAAGCCCGCAACACGAAATCATAGTTCAAGTTGAAGAAATGTTGCTGTAAGGACTGACTCAATGGTGATATGATGGATGATAGGTATTCTACAGTTGAATGTTTTGTTTCAGATCTCTTGAACACATAACGACACAACAGATGGTTTGGTGATAAATAACTCAAAGTCGACTCCCATAACCCGGCTAAAAATGTCGAGTGATTTTGGTCAACTGTGAGGTAAAGGATTTCCCAACCCAGGTGAATGAATAAGTGTCGTGTTCAAGAGTGGTAGTAAGGTTTTTTTCTTGAGACAAAAGGATATCAAATAGGTTCATTCTTCTCAGTTTTCCCCCACCATTTCTGGCAAGTACCTCTTTATTTTTTTACAAGCTTGAGGAGGATAACATATGCTTGTTTGTAAGCTCATCCTTCGGATGAGTCCAACTTAGTTTTTGATTTCGAACCCTAAGAAGGAGTGGCCGTTCATGTTTGTAATAGAACAGGTCCTTTACTGTGAAATTTTAACGAGTCCAGTATAGGAGAAACTCGACGTTTTTCATATTTAGAGCTGAAAAACTTAGAAGACTCCAGATTGAACTTTTTCGTAAAGTTGTGTCTCCTAAGCCCGAAAAAGTACAAAATAATACCTAGGAGAACCGCTTGATCTTGCGACCAAGGATATTTTCATAGTTAGTGTCTTTGACCTGAAAAGTAAAAAGCGATCAAGGACACGTCGTTTTATTTCCAATATCGAATTTGAAACGACAAAAATCCGGCAATCTTTTCTTGTTTTTTCGGTCAGAAAAGGGCTGGAAGAGGACCGTCTTTTAATTCCGTTTAACGAGTGTAAAAGAAACGCTCGGCAATCTTTTCAGTTTTTAGGAGTCAGAAAAGGGCTTAAAAGATGACTCTGATGTTTGATTTGTGAAAAATGACAAGTTTCCCCGAAAATCCCTCTGTCCTGCACAAAAAGCGACACATTACTCATACCTGTTTGAGATGGGAAAAAATGCATTAAAATGACCTTCCATGGTGAAAAATAAACAAATATAACATTCATTTATCCAAAAAACCTATAAAAAGACCTTTTACCAT